>CAJUYG010000616.1:125005-158632 GCA_910591675.1 Galerucella calmariensis
CTTTTTAACTCGAAAAAATTGCAGCAATCACATTTTTTCGATGAAATTGTACATAGTGATTAAAAAAAACTTCGAATTTGAGTTTTTTTTTCATTTTCTAAGACTATTTACTATGGAGATGTATATATTTTTTTTCAGACTATCAGAAAGTAGAGATTTCAACGAACAAAAAGCTCACCGACTTTTTGAAAAAAGCTGATATTTTGACGCGAGATACTAGTTCATTATTGTGTTTTTATTGCTTAGTTACCAACTATCTAACTTTATGGCCCGCGCGGGCAAAGAGAAATAATTTTTTGTTCAACTTATTTAATAACCATGTCGTAAGCTTCCTTTGACTTTTTTGGCAACAGATTTACAGTTGTTTTCTTTGCTTTTTCAATAATTTCGTCAGGAATTCCAAAATCTTCGTTCATTTTGACTTCTAACTTTGACACATATAAAATTTATTGTGATATTATGACATTTACGTTTGTCAACATTCACCTATTAATTCAAACCGGATTTTTTAAATTGAGATTGGATTGCAATAACGAACTAGTATGACATAAGAGTTTGTATGTACCGCAGGCATGAGCAGATGTGTATAACCTCGGGCGACTTACAAACCCTCGGGCCAGAGGCCCTCGGTTTCGTAAGACGTCGCCCTCAGGGCATAAACATCTATTTATACCCTTGGTATATAAATAACTATTTTTCTTCAATTATATCATATTTCCCTCCTTTTATAATGGGTTTTATCCTATTATTTTTTTTTTCAAAAATTATCGACCCTGGTCTATGTGTCGGAAAACATGTTTCGACTGGCACAGTAGTTTCTGCCTTCAAAGGTAATAATTTAAGCTATCTCCGCTTACCTCGCTTATTTAGCCACCCGCTACTAATTTTGATGGAGTAGTGTACAAAGGATCTATTCTACAATTTCTACTTTAATATAATTCTTCTTTCTTTCAACTAATTTTTAATGTTTAATCAACACTGCTTTGGGGAATAAAATGTTAGGAAGTTGTAATTGCCAAATTAAAAGGTAACAACAAAAACCATATTCAAAATTGTAGTTTATTTTAAGTAACAAAAATTAAATTAGAAAAGTAATAAGTATTTTTAGTTTCACTCCCTATGTACCAATACGTAAAGTCCCAGACAGGCTAAGACGGCATACTACAAAAAAAAAACTTATTAATGGAAGTTTTCATAAAAATTTACAGCTCACAAAATCAAGTCTCATTCTCATAAAGCCAATAAATACTGGGAGCAGAAAATAATTCATGCAAAATTGACATTACCAATAACATAATCACACATTTAAAAATTTTGCTGAGCTGAGCAGTGAAGAAATCTTAATATATAAAGAAGCTTCTAAACGAACAATATTTTTACTGCAAGTAGCACAGCCACCATGGCAGCATTTTGAAGAGAACATACCGGGTGTCCCAAGTTATAGTATACAGGCAATATCTCGCTTATTTGACAAGATAATACATAATAAAAAAACTGCATTGAATGTTATTAAAGTACCTTCCTAATGACTTATAAAATAATGTTTTACATTTGACAGCCACTCACTGTTTATTTTCAAATGGCACCCCCTGTAGCAGAGGGTGTCATTTGAAAATAAAAAGTGATGGGTAGCTACCACAGGGCTGTCAAATGTTAAAAAAAATTTATAAGCTAATAAGGAGGGTACTTTAATGCCATTCAATGCAGTTTTTTTATTATAATTAATTTTATAATCATTAATTATCTTGTCAAATAAGCGAGATATTGCCTGTATACGATAACTTGCTACACCCGGTATATGAATCTACAATAAATATTTTGGCAATATTGTCTGCAATAATATGGCCTATTGTATGAAATAATCTGATTCTAAGAAGGACTACATAAAACAGACAAGAATGTTTAATTAAGATGATATCATTCACGTCACAGCAGGTTAAATTGTTTTGAAAGAATTTGAAGGGAGAAAAGAGAAGATTGTGAAGTCGACCTTAACTCAATAGATGTGGAACTTTAGATAATAAAAGTCAAGAAATAAGGTGTAGTTGTAGAAGTGACATTCTTTTAAATACTCAGAGTGTAAATATGTACTTTGATTAATTGATCATACAGTCAATAATAAACCTTTTACTAGACCAAGTATTAGTTATTTTAACCTCCAAAATTTTCATAACACCAAAACAAACTAATATTTCAGTGTTTATAATTGATGATAGTCAATTTACTAGATTGTCCTTACTGCCCTTTGTTAATAGTATGCAAGTTTTGATTTTTAGTTAGTTTTACTTGAAGCAACCAGAATATTTAATTATTGTGTTATTTTTAATAAAGAATTAAAATATATATTAGGGTGGGCCAAAAAACACTTTTAATTTTTTTTCCTCCAAAACATAAAATATCACAGTTCTTATGATTTTCGTCGTTTTTATTTGATGAATTTGCAAAGAAAATTTCATGTCATTCAGCACGATTCAAATCACTGTCAAGATTATAAATTTTATTATGTTGAATTATTGTTAATTCGTTATTTAAAGTCAAGTTATTACTATTTTTGTATTCTACCGCCATCACTGTAGTTTTTGATCATTTTGTAATAAATTATAAGAAATAGTCAAAGTTATCCTTTACGATTTAAGGTTGGACTTTAACCTCGAATAACTTCTAAACGAGTCAACTTAGCGAAAAATCATCTCATACCATTTTTGTAGATCGTTAAATTTCCTACAAGAATATGTTATTTTCACGAGACATTAATTCATCTGTATTAAAAATCCAAACAAAACAAAAAAAAAATCCCCATGTTATTTAAATGGGAAATAAAAAAGTACATTTAATTCAATTTAACTTGACTATTTGATTGTTATTAATATAATATTAATCAAATGTTGAGTTACTTTGAATGAAATGTTAAACACATTCAAAAAATGCTAAGATTACGGAAATCATTTTTTCAAACTGTGAAGACCACAGCCCATTCAAAGCTGTTAGAGCTTACTGCTCAGGCTCTCAAGGTGGCGTCACCCATACAATTAATTCGCCATAGGAAGCGCAACAGGTCAGATGCCTATTTATAGGTAGATTATTGATTGTTAAGACATAATCTAGAAATCAAATTATAAGATTCAGTTGCTAGGTCTCTCTTTGCAAGATTTAGCCACACATTTCCAACTGTTTTTTTTTTTCATTAAAATGTTAACAAATATCTTGTTAGTATTTTTTATCAATGTATTCGTACAATTTGGGACAGCACACCATTGATTCCCATTATTCATGATTATGATACACAAAAATTCAAATTATGTATCTTTTAATTTACAAGTATTTACAGATGTGTGATATCATAGTCCGACGCCATCGCTATTGTAAGTTGCAAAGTGAATTATATCTTCTTTGTCAGAAATGCATATCTGATTTATGTAGCCTTTTTACAAAACAAATTATGTTTGACCATTGGCCACGGCGGACAATACCACCAAGTGATATGCTGCATTTAAGATGGCATAATGGCTGAGCAATATTACCAATGCTGTACCCACATAATACCAGTTTAGAGGCCCTTTAATGTAAATGATAAAAAGAAATATGCTAATTTCATTGAAGCTGTTCTGATATTTATAAATAATGCATAAAAAGAATGATCTTGAGTCAAAATATCTGTCTTAGAAAATTTATTTTTAATCATACCTTAAACTTAGGATATTCATTCATTAGAATAGTAACCATGCCTACATAGGGTAAGAAACCTCTCGCTCGACCCACTACATCATCTTTGGTTAACCATAGTTGCCCTGGTGCGTACAACCCTCTGTCATCAACACTATTGTTATCTCCTTTGGTCAAAAACTTTACTGTACCATTTTTCCTAAAAATTATAGTAAATTAATAAAATATATGAGATTGATTATGGACATATTATTATTCCCTTATTCAGTAAAACATTGGAATTCAATCTAAAATAATACATTTAAAAAATTTGTTGTCTCCTTCAGTCAAAAACTTTACTATCCCAAGGCTGATCTTAGTTTACCACTATCAAATTAAAAGCTTATAGCTTATAGTGGCCTAAATGTAGTCTAATTAGAAACACTCGATCACGGCTATTTTTGGGTAATATAGGCAACAGTTTTGTAGACTTTTTCATCTTGTTTAACTTAGTTTTTCCACTTTTGAACACTTTATCACTATAAGTTTCTAATCGGAAAGTATTAAACTAAGAGCAGCCTTACTATATACCATTTTTCCTAAATAGGGAGATTATCATTATTGGTTACCCAAATGGCTAACGACCGAGGTCTTTCGGCCAATTTTTCCTAAATATTATAGTAAATTAATTAAAGATATAATTTGTGAAATAAGATTAGTTATAGTCATGTCATATTCCATTTACTAAGACATTATAATTCAATCTAAAATGATATATTTAAAAAACCAAACAATGTGAATATACTTAAAATTTTGAATTTAAAGCCATAGCAATATGCACCATTTACATTTATTCTCGCTTTTTAGCATTAAGCCAGTTTATAATTTTTAGTTGGTATGCACCATCAAATCTATAAACCAGTAAACCTGAATGTCCAATATTGGAGGTATAACATTAAACCTCACATTAAACTGTTCTTTATGACACTTGGGTAATTTATGTCAATGTCTCATGAAAGGTTGATTAGATTTGATGAGGTCACTGTCAAGAAAACATTGTTTATTCTAATTATTTAAACTGTAGCATGTTTTATCAATCAAATATATGTAATACGGAATTCAAATAATAATCATCACATTTGTAACTAGGTAAATGAGTGTACTCAAAACTCAAATAACATCAAGCGTTATCATCAACAAACGTTTTTCCATAGAGATACTACAGATAGAGGCAACAAGCCATAGGGTGCTGTGTAAGTGGGAATGTCTGAACTCTGGTGAGAGAGAAGGAGACAGACGATCAGATTTTTTTGTCTTTGTCTGCATACATGCTATTAGAGAAAGACAGCATAAACCTCCTACTTTCTAACTCCCTTTTACATGCTGACAAGTTCTGAGCTGGCTTGTTGCCTCTATGCCTCTCCAATTCAAAGAAGGATGGGCCAGCCTATGTCATCGTTTCGAGGCTGGCATTTGGTGAGTTAATCAATATTCCAGTGGAGTGGAGAGAGAATGCACTAAATTCTATCTTGGTTTAGTTTGACCATCATGGCCCATTCCTCTTTGAATCGTACTCTATCTCTATGCGTTTTTCACACAAAAAGGTCCCTATATTATTCCAAACTTCTTACAGGTTTAACTTGTATAAATTGTGGTTACCATTAGATCAAATTTGACCAATTAATCAAGTCTTAAGGTTAATCTTCCCATGGCATAAGCTTGTTGCAACTTTAAATCACCTTAAATTGAGCATTAAGACATATCCCATCAATCAAATTTGATTCAATGGTAACTACACTTTAAACATAATATTTCTTGAATTAACAGAATTTTTAAAGCTACTGATTATAAAGGACATAGAATTGATATTTTTCTGTATGTAATACCTACTTAGTATTTAGGCTACCTACAAATTGTTAATTAATATAATTACTTTTCATGAAGTTTTAAAACTCTATGGACAATTGGAATGTCTCTTCCTTCTACCTTAAATACAACAATTTCTCCTACTCTTACAGGTTCTTCTGGGTAGTTTGTTAAAAAAAGCAAGTCTCCCCTGTGAAATGCTGGTTCCATACTACCAGATAAAACTACAACAATGGGACTTTCGCTTCCTGTAGCTACCATAAGACCTTTCCATATCATTAAAGCAGAAGAAACTATCATACCAAAACTGAGCACTTGATAGATAAACTAGAAATAAACATAAATTATCTTAAACCAAGTATAAGTAATATTAAAGCTTACCTGCCGTTTATTCATTCGTTTTACATCATCAAACAAGTTGGCTACATCCATTTTTATTTTATAAAATAGTTAAATTTGGGTACAGATGGAATTAATTTCCACGTCAGAAAACAAATCTAACCAAGCAAGCGGGTGATACGGTGAGGTTATGTTTCGAGTATCGATTAATTTGACATTGACAAAAGACTAGAGATGGGTAGGGTCAGAGTAGGGTAGAGCAAGAGCAGAGATAACGGATAGCTATCAGTACCATATCAGTACTGGATATCCTTTCTTATCACAGACGGTGTGCTGTCACGCTGTGTTTCTTATCATCGCAAAATTTATCGCAGATAACCTACGTGTTAAGGTGGATTCAAGATAAAATTAAAACCATGTTATTTTTTAATTTAAACCTCAATTTCTCAGTTTCTTGCATGAGCATGAACCTACGTGTAATTTAGATGTTCATGCAATAAACTAAGATTTAAATTGAAAAATAATATGGTTTTATCTTCTTAGTTTTAATTTTTTCTTGCATGAATCCACCTTTAGATCCATAAATATCTTTTCAATATAAAAAACCTACACCAGGTGTTCTAATCTCTTGTATTAATTTTTTATTTCCTCTTCATTCAATTAAGGTGGAACATGTACCTGTAATGAAGATGTTCATGCAAGAAACAACATGGTTTTATCTTCTTCTTGCATGAATCCACCTTTAGTCTTCAATAGTTCAAGCTCCCCACGTTTTTGAGATCTATCAAAAAATTGCCTTAAAGGTCAACTACAAAACAATTTAATTTTTTTCTTCCTTCACGCTTGGTGCAAAATGGTGCAAAATGTCTGACAATAATGATTAAATATGAAATTATTACTAAATATTTTTTAAATAATGTTTTCTTATACATCAAATAAGTTATACCTATTCTAGAAGCATAGAGAAGAGCAATATTCACTTCCATTCCAAGAGCCATTTTATTAAAAGAAATTACTTTTACTAAAAATGTCATATGGTAGATTTAATTCCACCTGGTTTTTAAATTACAGAGGAACAAAATAATTCTACTCAATGGTCTTTATACCACTTAATAAGATCACACTTCAAACATACCTTCTTGGATGTAGTTTCCTGTTTTTTGACTGTCATTGCAAGCTGATGAGAACTACCGAAACAGATGTGCAAGACCAAAGTCCCAGTATAAAATGAAACATAAGTATTACTAGTGCTCAATCAAGTACTTGATTATTAAAAGTACTGGGGATCGATTATAAAAAATTCAATCCCCCATCACTAATTTAAATCTTATGCGCAGACAAGCTTTTTCTATTTTTGACATTTGACGAAACTACTTCAAATTTAGAAAAGAAATGAAAAAAAACAATGTGAAAAATGTTTTATTTCTTATTGTTTACAACACTTAACGTTTTCCTCCCACTCTTGGTGCAGCTTTGGGAAGGTTTTTGCTAACTTTTTGTTTTGGTGCAGGTTTAGCTTTAGCAGGTGCTGCTGCCTTTTTACCTACTTTGGTGCCTTTCTTCTGTTCTTTTGCAGCACTATAAATATAAAAGAAAATATGATCATTATTTAAAGCATAAGTTAAATCTTATGCTAATAGTACCTGAATACAAATGAAATATGTATTCAAAGTACAATACAATGTCAAGTTTATATATTTTTCATACCATGTTAAACCACTTGTATGAATATTTGGGGGAAAGTACTACAAAAAATTAGGCATATTTATGAAAATTCAAAGTAAAACCAAAAGAAAATAACTCAGATACCGAAATTGACAAATTTCAATATTATTATGATCTAATAATTAAGAGGAATGAAGGGCATTCAAGAAATGAAGAGATGGGCAAATGTTTGTGTAAATTATTATCAATATATATTTTTAACCAAAAAGTGGACAATTGTGCAAAATTGTATATAGAAAAAATTGAACCTTGCAATTTTCAAGTTCTCCACTAAAATTATGCATTATCTTAAATAATTAATCTAAGATCATAATTTAAATAATAACCTACATTCCAAAGTATGCACAGTATCTTGATATTACAAACTAGTTTTATTATAATTACATACCGAATAGCTTGTTCTCTTTGAGCTTTTCTAACTTCAGGCCTTTGATTCCTCTTAGCCATGATATCATTCAATGAAGCTCCAACAATAGCTCTTTGGAACTTTTGTGTCCTTCTGGTTCTTTTTTTTGTAGCTTCTTCTTCTTGGCCTTTTTTATGTTTACGTCTGTATAAGACAGTCCATGTTACTTTACGTGGATTCCTTTTCATTAAATGTGCTCTTTCACATTTTGAGTTGAGGAAAGTGAATGTCTAGAAACAAAGTATAATTTTGTTATTGTATTCAGCTTAATGACAAAATGTTATTTTATAATGCCTATATTGCTCTTCCATGCAAAATTAAATCGTTTAAAGCTTTACCTTTCCATCAACTTTGACCATTGTTTTACCATGTCCGGGGTAAATTTTGTACCCACTGTACGCACAAAGTCCAATCCTAAAAAAAGAAAATATTCAATTGGTTATATTTTTAATAGATATCCAAATCATTTTTTATTCAAAATACATCAATTTATTAAAGGATTAATAAAATATTTGAAGAAAACTTACTTCATTTTGTAATAAAATTACTACTTAAATGACAGATGACAGTCAAAAGATTGACAGTAGTGAAGTGAAGTGGCTCACTATCGGCGTGTCTACAAACTATGTCGGTAATGTAGACAAGCGTGTTATCTATGATGAAGACTGGATTCTTAAATTACTGCCTATAGATGGCACTCCTACAAGAATTATTTTAAAATTATTTCATAGTCAAATACAATTACTACTCCATTTTCACAAGTGATGATAAATGGTTACGAAATGATAATTATGACATTTTTCTTAATAAGACAATAGTCACGAGGAACATAATACCAATCTTCAAGCAATGCGATAAAAAGTGTTTTTGTTTAAATAGTCAGCTATATGGTTCTGTTATCTAAAGCTATACCTAATAATTATATATCTAATTTGAATAGTAATTTATTAAAATTACTACTTTTATGCTTCTCAAAATATTCGTACCTACAATTTCACAATGATATTAATATACTCGTTAAAAGTGATTATTTGGATTACTACCATTCCAAGCGTCTTTTCTCAAAATTTTAGTAATCCATTTGAATTATCCATCATTCATTTCAACGATTTCCACGCCAGGTAAGTATTTTCAATAAATTAAATTAATGACAATCATTATGTAGATAGCCTGAGCCTGGTCAAAGTACACATAAAACCTCACAAAAATACAAAAAGCTTGAAATTTCAAAATTGAGTATTTAAAAGGGTTGTGTTTAGCATGAGAAACACTTTACGATGCTAGGCATGCAATTTTCCGGAAAATCATTGAGAGCTTTTTTTTGTTTTTTCACTCTAATTGTTACTTATATCGTATATTAACAGATTCAATTTAATTTCTCCCAAACAATTTGGATTTAAGAAAAATACCTCCACCCAAGATGCCATTTTAAATTTAACATCAAAAGCCTATGAAGCATTGAATGATAACAAGGTTTGCTTATGTGTATTTTTGGATCTGGCAAAAGCGTTTGACACTGTTAGCCATTATAACCTACTACAAACCTTAGAAAATATTGGCATACGAAAAAATAGTCTACAGTTATTCACAAGTTATCTCTCAGAGAAAAAGCAGGTATTAGTAAAGATTGCCGGGCAAAAGAGTGGTCAAAGAAATATATCTTATGGAGTACCACAGGGAACAATTCTGGGTCCTGTCTTGTTTAATCTTTATATTAATGGTCTATTTTCTTTGCGCAGTGCAGGACATATAATTGGGTTCGCTGATGATACTGCTATTATTTATGAAGCAGATAACTGGTATCAATTGAAAATAAAAGCAGAAACTGATTTAAAACTAATAAAGGCCTGGTTTGATAATAAAATACTTACCATAAATTTAAAAAAAACTTTTTACTTACCACTCTCCAACTACAACCTAACTAGCGATCTATTCAAACCTCTCGAAATATCACAAAACGGATAAAATTTCAGTATAAAACCTGTGATGAGTATCAAATATCTAGGTATTACCATAGATACAAATTTAAAGTGGGATTCTCACATTAGATACGTGATAAAAAAACTACAATTCATCCTCTATAAATTTAAATACCTGAAAAAGTGTATACCCACCAAATACCTTCGAATGTTATACTTCGGACTAGTCGAGAGTCACCTACGCTATGGTATATTAGCGTGGGGAAGTGCTCTAAAAACTCAAATTCATCCATTAGAAATTATCCAAAAAAGATTTTTGAAAATCATTCTGTCTAAACCTCATACATATCCTTCAGATCGATTATATAGGGAAAGCAACATTTTTGACTTGAAACAGTTATATTTTCTTTGTGCCTCTATAAAATACCACGCCATAAAGGATAAAAGTAACCTACCTTTACATAATTATGAAACTAGGAACAAACACCACTATATTGTTCCGAGAATGATGAAATCTTTTGGTCAAAGATCTTTTTCATTCCTAACTCTGAAAATCTATAATTGTCTCCCTGACAGTATCAAACTTATAAATAATCCCATGCTATTCAGAAAGAAATTAAAAGCGCTTCTTTTGGAACAGGCAAGATATTTCTGTCATATTGCATTAATGGTGTAATTATACATATCACGGACAACCATGATACATAGGATTATCAAAAAATAAAGAAAAAACGTATGGTCACATTAACCAAAGTTTTGAAATTTTATCCTTGCATCTTTTAAATAATTATCATTTAAATTTCAACTCTGATTCTAATCATAATGTTATCAGAGTTGTAATAACATATCTAACATTATTAAATTAATTACTGTTGTTTTTATTTATATGTATTTTGCCGAAACAGGTGTATGTACACCTATCGGAGACCTTCGGGTTGTTTATTCACTAACCAAACATATTTGTAATTACTTATATACTTTGTGAATAAAATTATTATTATTATTATTATTATTATAAATAATGAAATTACAGAAAAATGTTCGAATCAAAAACTGTAGGTAATACATTTATCTACAAATTGAATTGGAACAGTTTTTCTGTAAATTGAAGAGTTTACGAGATAAAATTAATTTCAGTGGTAGTCAATTCGTGGTTACGCGCAAACGGCTCGTGAGCCAATTTATTAACCGCTCGACTTTAAAGTTGATAATTTTGGGCCTATAACATTCTGAAAAAATAAATAAACACATGTAAAATGTAGAGAAAGATCTCAACTTTTAGATAGAAATATACTATACTATACTATACCTACTATAAAATTAGTTTATTTATAAAAAACTAGAGCTAAAGAGTCAAGAAATAATTATAATTCCTTTTTAATAATTACTTATCCCAGCGATTATTCCTTCTAGATTTAGCATTGCAAATGAGCATAAAACATTATTATTATAAAAGCAGAGCCATCAATATTTCGAGTTTTAAACAAATGCTTCTTAAAAATCTGTTTTTTTTGCATGCTTAATTTTACTTGTTTTTTAGACTTCATTTTAATTATATCTTTTTTCGAAATTAATATAGATCGATTGAACTTTACCACTAAACACTTTAAAGTGTCTACTTCCGAAACTACTATACAGTTTTTCTATAAATTTCAAATTTTTTAAATAATACAAAATTATTTACAATAAATACTTAAATCAGACATCTTTCATCAAACCTTCTATAACTTTTTATAGTGTTTATGATATTATCTAAAAATTTGTGAACTTTATAATGAACCTATTTAGAAATGATTGCGATACAAAAGAACACACCTATGGCTCAGGTAAGAAAGAGAAGAGAGCATAAATAAAGGAGAAAAAGCAGGTGAGAGAGCGGCTTATATACGCCGCCGCGTAATAACAACTACAACAATATAGAGCAGTCACAGACGGTTGGAAA
This sequence comes from Galerucella calmariensis, assembly GCA_910591675.1. Taxonomy (NCBI): domain Eukaryota; kingdom Metazoa; phylum Arthropoda; class Insecta; order Coleoptera; family Chrysomelidae; genus Galerucella; species Galerucella calmariensis. Next base: position 136,845 of record CAJUYG010000616.1, read on the forward strand.
CTGGACGACTCATGCGCAGAGTCTTTTTGTGAACGGTTTTTATTAACTGCGCATGAGTCGTCCAGTTTCCAACCGATCGTAACTGCTCTACGAACAGAAAAACAAAAATTTTAACAAATTACCTACATTAAAAATATAGAAGCTTAAAACAATAATGAAAATAAAGTGGGGTCAAAAAAATGAAGGTTCACGTGGAAAGTCGTATCTTTGTGAAAAATGCAGATACAAAAAAAAGTTTCAAATAAGATTTGAAGATTATGCCAATAATCTTCAAAGTACGGTATGTTATATAATCTAATTTTTCAATTCATTAATGTTAATTAGAGGTAAGAAAAAACGACTTTTTAGTAAAGGTTTACGTGGAAAATAGATGATAATACATTCAAAAATTTTTTTTTTAAGCGAGTGTCACAAAAAATGAAGTTTTACGGATCTATTAACGTCCCTAAAGTGTATCTTTTTTGGCCGCTTTTTTACTTTACGGCCGCTTTTTTACGTTACGGCCGCTTTTTTACTTTACGGCCGCTTTTGCAAACAAAGTCATTATGAGGGCAACCTACTAGAAACATTTAATTTGCTTATTTGAGTTATTTCCACGTCCGATATTAAGATTGTCAAATTATGAAGGCGGCCTACTAGACACACTTAATTTGCATGTTTGAATTATTTACCCATAAAACAAAAGGAAAGGTTCCGTTGCCAGGCTGTTTATTTACAAGCTTTCCGTTTCTGTCAGTGAAATGAAATGTAAAATAAATAACTAACAAATAATAAAAACCACATTTACGGTGTATACTGTGATAAAAAACAGTTAAAAAGAAAAATGAGTGACAGTGATAGTGACAATCCAGCTGAAATTTATGAAGCCGCCAATGCAGCGACTCTAAATTTATTACCTGAAAAATCCAGGCAGATTTACTTAAACCAGTATGAGATTTTTATGGAATGGTGCAACATACATAAGATTAAAAAATTAAAAGAAGAAGTACTTCTCGCATTTTTTCTGGAAAAGGCCAAGGTTTCAAAATCATCAACATTATGGTCCGTATACTCGATGTTAAAATCAACAATTATGGTCAAAAATAACATTGATATCAGCAAGTTTTCAAAACTGAATGCTTTTTTGAAAAAGCAAAATGTGGGTTACGAAGCGAAAAAGTCGGCAGTTTTTACAAGAGACGATATCAATAAATTCTTAACAGAAGCTCCAGATAAGAACTACTTAATGTGGAAGGTAATAAAACACAATATTTTTAAAGTTCATTGTTCTTATAACTATATTGTAATATTTTTAGGTTTGCTTGATAATTGGATTGACTGGTGCTTGTAGGCGAAATGAACTAAGGCAGTTGTCTATAAATGATATTCAAGACAAAGGAAACTTGTTAGTAATCACAGTCCCGGAGACAAAAACCGGTAAAAAACGAGTATTTACAATAACTGATGAAATAATTGAAAATATAAGTGCCCTACAGCTGATTCGAAAATACTTAAATTTACGACCTTTCAATGTACGTCATCAAACGTTTTTTATAAATTATCGCCAAGGAAAATGTTCTACACAAGTTGTTGGTGTTCATACCTTTGGAAAAATACCATCACTTATTGCACAGTATCTACAATTACCAAATGCTAATAAGTATACGGGTCATTCTTTTAGAAGAAGTTCAGCCTCTCTCTTGGTTGAAACAGGGGCTGATATTTTAATGTTAAAAAGCCACGGAGGTTGGAAGTCTAACTCTGTAGCAGAAGGCTACATTGAAGATTCCATTTCAAGAAAGAAGGAAATTTCAAATAGAATTCTTGCAGGAGGAAAAGGTACTTCAGGTATGCGTTCTTCTGTTCAAAATAATTCCAAAGAAATTGAATTAGATGGTACTTCAGTAAGCAGCTTTCCAGCAAGAACCATTGTTACGGAAAATCAAGAAAATGAAATGTTTGTTAACAATGTCATGTCTAAAAGTGGTATTACATTTTCAAAATGTAGTAAATGTACATTTAACATAACAATTAATAGCAAATAATGCCCTAATTTATTAACTTCGTTATGACCCAACTTCTGTTTATCATACTTACTGTAAGTAATTCTGTACACATCTTTGTTACTTAATAATACACTTTTCATTTGGTTAATAAAAATTTGAATCTAATCTTCCAGTTTCGTCTCTGTTTAGAAACAAAATTGTAAAAAAAAGTTGTTACCTATTTGATGAGACACTCGCTTAAAAAATTTTGTGTGCACCTCGGCCGTATGATATTTTTGGCCTCACCTGAAATTTGCTTGGCCTCGGCTACGCCTCGGCCGCAAATTTCAGATTCGGCCAAAAAAGATCAACATTACGGCCTTGGTACACAAATAACTATTTTCAATTACTTCTGTAGTTACCCTATTTTAGAATACATTTCATAGGAAATTTTTTTTTCTAAATGTCATTGTTTATTTACTATCGTAAAATTAAAAACATGACAATAGATGTTCAAAAATACTACAGGGGAAATTTCGTATATTTTGAAAACTAATGCAAAAAAAAATGTTCGGACAAATTTTATAGATAAATGTATTAGCTACAATTTTTGATATGAACATTTTTCTGAGTTTTCAATATTTAAACAATTAGAGTGAAAAAACAAAAATAAAAATCACTTAACGATTTTCCGGAAAATCGCATTTCTAACATCGCAAAGATTTTCTCATGTTAATCACAACCCTTTTATATACTCAATTTTGAATTTTCAAGTTTTTTGTATTTTTTGCAGCATTTTACGGATATTTTGTGTACTTTCACTAGGCTTAGATGTTTAGTTGGGCATTATTTAAACGTACTTGACTGGTTTTCCGAGCGTCTAATAATACCTCCGAAAATTTGGGGTAACGTATAATACCTTTAAAAGCTGCCAAACGAGCCGACTACTTGCTGATGTTGGCAATTGGGTATTTTCCCGTAACTCAAGTAGGTGAATTGGGGGGGTCCGTAACGTATGACAACGAACAAAATTTAGTATAACCCAGGCGCCAGATAAATCTAATATCAAATACCCAAAGACAAATTCTAATTCGCGATTTACCAACGATAAGAACTTAATAACTGAAGTCAACGTTATCCAGATTCAACCTGAATATGTACAGCCAAAAGGAATCTACTAAAAAAAATGGAATCTAAATAATTATATGTATTATCATAACTTTAGATACATTATACTAATAACAGATAACTAATAATTATAGGATGGGCCCTTATACGAACGTACAATTCTAATGGCGCTAGAGCCTATAATTGTTTTTCCCAAAATTACAGTTGAAAACTGAAAGCACCTTTAACAGGAAGCGCCCTAGACGGGATGGGTCAAATCTTAAATCTGCGATCGCGAGAGCTCAAGCGCATGCGCAATACTGTGTAGCTGATTATGAAGCTATAGCGTAAATAGATATGGGCTAACTTTTATATATATACCAAGAAAATAGTAAGGCGCTAACAACTGTTGCAAGTGGTACACTCGGAATAATATCTTAACCTAAGCAACACCTATCATAACCAACTTATTCTATAAACGAAATAAAAAAATGAAGAACTAAATAGCTATTTATAACTTGCGTGTCCTTTTGTGATTCAGGATGAAGTTGTATGTCTCATTTCTGTAAATGATCAGCTACAATTTCTACAACTTTCCAGACAACATCAACTTCCAGACTAAGTGCAGTTTTCACAAGATGGTACTGTACTACAAGTCGTACAATGGAAGAGAAAAAGAGAGTAAATGGAAAGCCCCTTCCTGGTCAAGGATGTCGGGGCTTTAAATAATTGTTGGAAAACTTGAAGTCAGCTCCAAAAGTGTTTTGAGACCGTGTCCGGTAGTAATGGCTGACAGATCGATATCTCTGGTTGCCGTACAACGTGGTGTATTAAATCCTCTTGGAGAAGTTTGGAGGAAAAGCATCCACTAACAATATCTCTAATATTTCCTACCAATTTTGAGAAACGTATGAAATTATCCCTACAAAGGAAGACAGCGAAATTCTACCCAATTCACCGTTTCAAACCACGTTGATTTTGGTCACCAGAAACCTTCTTCCACGAAATCCTTTACTCAGTACCACTGATCGGTGAATATCGTGATTTTGAAAATTTTTAAGCCCGTTCAATATGATCATGATTGATGATATACATCAAAATGTAGGAGGTTTTCTATGAGTCTAGGTTTAAGGTATCTGTCTTAAAAAAATTCTATTCGTAATATTAAAAATGATAAGACAGATTTCAAAAAAAAAAACTATAAAGAATAAACATTTTTATATAAAATCAATTGCATCGCGCCTACACATTAATTGCTTATAATTTTGGCAACCCAGCAATAATCTACGTGTTCCTCACCTAGATATCGGAATACAACACTCACTCTTGTGCGTGCCAATACCAAATTTTGTTATTATATTCAATTGCTCGGAACCCATCAATCTGTTCACAAATACAAAAGTAGTTATTTCGGTATATTTTTCTTAATGTAAAACTAATTATGGTTACCTAAGTAATAGGTACTTGGAATACACCTTAGATAATAAATTAATTCCAAATTTTATTTTATTTATTTTTAGATTTGAAGAAACGAGCCCCGCTGGTGGTATCTGCAAACAATCTGGACAATGTATTGGCGGCTTTTCACGTTTGTACAAACAAATAATGACCATGCTACAAGAGAATCCGAATGCTATTCTGCTAAACGCAGGTGATGATTTTCAAGGAACGTATTGGTACTCGATAGGAAGATGGAACGTTACACAAGAGTTTATGAATAAATTACCCATTGATGCAGAGGTATTATTAAAAAAACAAGGTTTTATAATTACCTACTCATTCATTCGTTCATGTTGTGCTCAACAGCCCAGGCTCTTGAGCTGAATCTTTGTATCATTTCCCATGTTATCTTCTTCCATTCCAGAAGCTTCGTGTCTTCTATATAGGCCAGTAAACTGTTTGTATGTAGGTGCCCTTGTGTCAATAATCTTCTTATTTAACCAGTTCCCGATTTGTGATTCAACAAAAGGGTTCCGGACGTATGAAATCTCGTTTAGAACCCTCTTTAGCTAACTTGTCCGCCATTTCAGTACCTGCAATTAGAGACACTTTGTTGTCTCTTGCCAGCCTGTTAATGGATTCTTTACAGTTTTTTACCAGTCTAGGATTAGTTGTTGGATTACTGATAGCTTTAAGCTGAGCTGTCGTCAGTGAATACATTTTTTCAATAATTATATTTCAAAGTGATTGTCAACGTCAAAGCTATAATTCGTAAATTATAAAAATATTTATTGTGGTTTCTCATTCAACTGATAGATAGAGCTACTGTTAAAATTTTCTAATTCCTAAGTATAGTCAAAGGCACTCTTATCGTGCGGGTCATACGATTCATCAAAGACATACTCACAGTTTATGTTTTTTTTATTACGTTTAATTATAACTTCCAAATAAAGTCCGTAAGATAAATAAGACAGACTTATGCAATTTTGACGGGAAAAAGAAGGATATGTATTTAGTTTTCAGCGATTCTAAAAAGTATTTCACCAGCGAAGTTTTTATTTAAATGTCAGTTCGACAATTATTCAAAGTGACAATATATGATGTAGCTATCTCGGTACGTCTATGTAGCTATCTTCATCTTAGTTAAAATAATCTTCTTCTTCTTCTCTCCGGGTGTATTTGTTATCTCACATTTTGGTAACCTCTGTGTTTTTTGATTTGATACATATGGTTAGTGTCCTTTGAACCCGCACGATAAGAGTGCGTTTGACTATAGCCTTCACGATATAAACACACCGAAGATAGGATGTTGCGCATGAGTGGGCGGTCCCTAATAAGACGCGTGACGTCACTCAAGACCTTTTTTGTATTGCTGAGATAGCAGTTTTGTATGTTTTTCTCAATTTACGCGTTTATTTAATTAGTTACAAAAAAAACTGTAGATTTGAATTATGTTCCAAATGAGCTGTTTTATACCCTGATGACATAAAAGTTTTGAAATTTGTAATACTTATCACTCAAAACTCTTTTTTAATATTGTGAAATTTCTCTTCGAAGTACTAAAACGCGATTTTCATGAAAACGGTGCAAGATAGAGAAAACTAATAGATGAACTAATTTGTAGAGCACAAAATTTACTACAACACTAGTCTAGGAGGGGAATGCGAGATTGAATAAAAACGCGAAAACACTTTATAAAAAGAGGACTTTTATTTATGCAGTTTTTACCATAGAGATAGTAATAAGGAAGGAGACGACATCCAGTGTTAGGTTCCATATGTACATGTGGAATCAGTGGGCGTGGCTAAGTATGGTACGCAACGTATTTCTGCACAGAACCGGATTTGATATTTTTCGATATATGAATTTTTAATATTGATAATCGATGTAATGCAGTGAATCCTTTTTAATATTTGTAATACACCCCTGCATATTATTTATCTTACCTGTGGTACGTTATTCCCGAAGATTTCTTAATATCCACCCCTGTCTCCACTTCTAACATCACAAGAAACCATTTTAGGCAATCAATTAAAACAAAAATATCTTTAAAAATGTAATTTACAACACCAATGACACTTAAAATAACTTTGACATTAGCGTGGCACGAAAATGGCTGACCTAGTACGCTTTAGATCACGTGACTTCGTCTCTTCCCTTATTTATATCTCTATGAGTTTTTACACAGGCTTTACACGCGCTTTATTAACAACATTTCCGAAATAAGCAAAAAAGCACTATCCCAATAAAACCGTTCCTGGAACGTGCACTTCACTGGATCCCATTCCTAGTAGACTATCATATTGTTACAATGTCATAAAATGAAATATTTTACAATTTACCAGAGATATGATCTACTCTGAATGAAACTTGAATTTGACAACAAAGTTGATTGTGTAGTTGTCAAATTTTTTCGTTGTGTCTGATAGGGACCAAAAATTGTTTAAAAATCTAATTCATCTTGTCAACGGTAGCTGGAAACGCTACCGAAACGTCGAAATAGAAAATACAAAAACATATTGTGTTTTAATTCCCAACAAATAAGAAAAAGAATGAGTGAGTTGTTAATTATTAAATATTAATAAAATGTAGAATACGTGATATGTGGGAAATGAAATTTGATATTGAAATCCGGTTTTCACTATTTTGAAACTAGGTATTTAAATGAAGAAATATGCCGGTGTAAAAACTTCATGAATAAAAGTCCTCTTTTTATAAAGTGTTTTCGCGTTTTTATTCAATCTCGCATTTCCCTCCTAGACTAGTGTTGTAGTAAATTTTGTGCTCTACAATTTAGTTCCTCTATCAGTTTACTCTATCTTGCACCGTTTTCATGAAAATCGCGTTTTAATACTTCGAAGAGAAATTTCACAGTGTTAAAAAAGAGTTTTGAGTGATAAGTATTACAAATATCAAAACTTTTATGACATCAGGGTATAAAACAGCTCATTTGGAACATAATTCAAATCTACAGAGTTTTTTTGTAACTAATTAAATAAACGCGTAAATTGAGAAAAACATACAAAACTGCTATCTCAGCAATATAAAAAAGGTCTTGAGTGACGTCATGCGCACGACGGACGGAAAATGGAACACGGGAGCATCCGGCCCTGATAGCTATCTTGGTACGTCTATGTAGCTATCTTCATGTTAGTTAAAATAATCTTCTTCTTCTTCTCTCCGGATGTATTTGTTATCTCACATTTTGGTAACCTCTGTGTTTTTTGATTTGATACATATGGTTAGTGACCTTTGAACCCGCACGATAAGAGTGCGTTTGACTATATACTAATTTTTGTTGGGATATAATTGATTTGGACTGTTTAAATAAAGTTCATTTTGCTCTTTTGATTTTTTAGACACTTGGTAATCATGAGTTTGATAATGGTATTGCTGGAATTGTGCCTTATATTAAAGCTCTCCAACATCCTATTGTCGTTTCTAACATGGACGATTCAGAAGAGCCGGAATTACAGGATATCTACCAGAAAAGTGTTATTATTGAAAGGTTTGGCAAAAAAATAGGAATTATTGGAGTCGTTAACAAAGAATATCCGGTAAGTTATCATTTTCGAAATACAATTTTTGTTATCAAGCAAATTATCTATGATTAATTCCCTCGTATATCAAAATTCATTCACAGGGATACTTCAGCCTCATACCTTCGCGAATAATAGTATATTATACCCCCGGTGCTGAAGACTATTATTATTGAACAAGATTATTTCGTGAGGGGCTCCGCCCCGAGTGGAATTAGGTGTGAGGTTTATAAATGTCTTCAACACCATGGTGTACATACAATTTTTTCCACTACTACCCAAATTTAAGACAAAAATTGAAAATAATTCACAAACGCACCAGGAGAAGCGTTTACTCCGTCGTCTGACTGATAATAAGTACACTGTCAGTGTTCGATATATATTTTATGAACGTACCCGTTATGTCATCAGTCATTTTTGGTAGAGCGCGAATTTTAATCTAATGGCATTTTTATTCGAATAGTTTTATCTTGATAGGTATAATTTCAAGCAGCAGGGCCGTGTGGTACTATGGAGCAGGGAGGCAGCTGCATGGGGCGGCCTTACAAAAAGGAGAGCGAAACTAAAAATTATTTATGTGTCTGTTTTTTATTTAGAACTTGAACTTTAACTTTTCCCGATATGTGTAAGCGCAAACGAAGTTATTACATCAGAAAAGAATTTATGTTATTATAATAGGTAATATATTCATCAAAGAATAGCTAAATCATCGATGGTCAACACAAATCTTACTGGGTTAATAGTCAACCCATTGTTGTTTTTACGGTCCGACGATAGAAAAAAACACTATTATCGGCACCAATAGGGTAGAGTATCATCTTAATATACAAAATAAGGGGCGGCAGTTGGGAGGCAAGCATCACCCTGAAAAATATTACCGCACGACCCTGTCAAGCAGCTAATATGTTAAAGACAATCTCCTGGGCATGCAAAATTATGTTGCGCAAGTTTTTGTTGAACTACGTACTATCCCTGAATTCTCAAAATATTTGAATTTGTCCATTATTGACCTAGATTAATAATAGAAAATTATTAACCACTAATGGAGAAATTAGTTGGCTAGAAGAAGCAATAATTTATTGTCAACTTCACCACTATAATAGTAGTGAAAAAAATCATATTTTCCTACGATCACATAGGAAAGTGACATATATCGCACTATAATTTTTAATTAGATTCACCTATGTAATATCTAAATTTGAAGCGATCTATTTGAAAAGTTAAATTTTTGTCATTTTCTTGATTAAAAAAAATATAGGGCGCGGTGGAGGATCGAACCCGTGTACTCTTCGTAAGAAGTCCGATGTTGTACCAGCTAATCCAAATCACCTGTTATAATAGTAGGAAAATGTAATAATCTTGAAAGATATTCATGATAAGTATGTATAAATTATGATAAACAATAATAATTTCACTTTCAATTTCTATAAGTATCCAACCAATTAATAATTGTAATAACCTACCTATATTATATAGTTAAACTACTTGAATTTTTGTCACTATTGATAGTTATTGTTAATTCTGAAATCAATTATGTTGACTTTAATTGTAACATTTTGTGTATTAATGTGTCAGATATTGATTACACATTATTTGGTGAAATTATCACATGATCGTACGAAAAATACTGTACATTACTCGTGAAAAAGTGATTTTTCACACTAGTGTGATTGTCGCACTCGGCTCATGCCTCGTGCTACAATATTTCCCACTCGTGTGAAAAATGTCACTTTCCGCACACGTTTTGTAATATACTATATTTCTACTGACAGCACCTAAATACAGGCAACACTTAATACATATTATTCTATATTAATAGAATTGTATCTTTATTTCTTGGTAATTAGATGATATGGGAAATATATATCAAATATATAGGTAACGACACTCATTCAATAAATCGAATAAATTTTTCTATTTTTCTTGTCCGATAACGTTCTAAATAGTTTATTCTATTTTTAGTCTTTAGCCACCACAGAAAAATTGAAATTTTATGACGAATCTGAAAGTATAAACAAAGAAGCCGAAAGACTTGTTAATGAAGAAGGAGTATTTACCAATATTATATTATCACATTGTGGATACGAGATTGACCAACAGTTAGCTGCAAACGCATCAGAAAAAATTAGTTTAATAGTTGGAGCACATTCACACACATTTCTTTTTACTGGAGGTAATAATTTTAGGAACGGGTAAACATACAACACGGCTCCACCCACCACGTCAAATTTAGTAGTTGAGGTGCGCATGCGTCCAAGCAGCCTTTAACCAGTTTAACCTATAGATAATATAACACTGCTTTAACCCATAGATAACATAACACTCTTTAACCTTCTATTCGATGTAACTGAATGTGAGCTGATTAGCGCAGTTGGTACTCAGAGGTCGTAGGTTCGAAACCCGGTTAGGTGCTGGGTTTTTTTGTTTTTTTTTAGTTTTTTATTTCTTATTTTCTAATATTTCTTTACATAGTTACACTTTGATAAACCGGGTTTGGGCCTGGGTTTTCTTGGTTTTTTTAGTTTTTTATTTCTTATTTTCTGATATTTCTATACATAGTTACACTTTGATCAACCGGGTTTGGGCCTGGGTTTTCTTGTTTTTTTAGTTTTATATTTCTGATATTTACATATTTATTTCAATATTGTTATGTTACTACTAAATTTGGCAAAGTCTTGAGTCATGCGCAGTTGAAGAAGTCGTGTTGTATGTTTACCCGCTCCTATAATTTTACTCGCCTACCTTACCCAAATACCAATTATATGATTGGCTAACAATTTCCAAAACAACGATTTAGAAGTTTTTCATCATTTTGACCTTCCTTGTAAACTTTTTTATTATAGGCTTATAGTTCGTCAACCAAGAGAGTAATGCCTCCTCAAATTTCAGATAATCCTCCAGGTCCGGCTGATGTCGAAGGTCCTTATCCGACAATAGTAACAAGTAAACATGGTCATAAAATTCTTATAACTCAAGCTTCGGCGTATAGTAGATATTTAGGTAATATTACCATATATCTAGACGAAGCTGGTGAAATTTTGGATTATTCTGGGGCACCTATATTTTTGGACACACATTTTTTAAAAGGTACGTCTTATTTGATGTTTGTATTGATGTAGGTAGGTACAATATTATTTTTAAAGAAAATGTTTTTTGAACAATGTGTAACGATTTTCTTCACTAGACTGGTAATCAAGCAAAGAAAACCGTAGGTATATGCTGAACAAAGAGGAGTTGTACTTTTATATTTTTACTCCTCCGTGGGAGGAAATTTATGGAAAGATAAATCGCGATTTTTCCCTTTACGGCTAGTGCTACCAAATACAACAGTTTCGATTATGCAGCGACATAATTCTTAATGAATAAAACTAAAAAAGCTACAAAATATTGCAATCGAACTCGATCTGTAATGAAAATAAAATAATATAACCTCTTCTATAGTAGGTAGGTACCTATAATACCTATTATAATATAAGAAATCTCAGAAATGATGACAGTTGAATTGAATAGAAAAACACAACTTTAAGTTTGTCACTGACACAAAAAATTGAACAAAGTATGAATTTACGGTAAATATACGCTGACTTGCATATAATTCAAAAACAGTGCATAATGAATTATTTTACTGGTTGCGACAATTACTATTTTTTTCGCCAGAGGTCTCATTGAATTCTACTATATTTTCACATTTTAGATGACGGTATAAATGCCGCCCTGGAACCATGGAAGCTTCTTTTTGATGGTCAAGGAAATCAAGTTATGAGTTCTAGTCTTGTTAAATTGGGATCGTCCAATTGTTACAAAAGTGAATGTACTTTGGGTAACTTCGTAACTGATGCTATGGTTTACGCGGTAAGTTTCACAACTTCGTGTTTTGGTCTCTGCCCAGATAGCACAAACACGTTCCAAAGACATCTTAAAGACGTTTGTTCACGATGTTCATGATGTTTCGAAGATGTCCGCTAATATCCAAAATATGTTTTGAAGACGTCTTTAGGACGTACATTGTTACAAAACAAGGCGTCTTTGGGACATCCATTTTTGTACGTCTTTTAGCCACATAGTTTTGGACGTGTTTATATACCGTCTTTTTACTTGATGAAAATAAATGTTATAATGCCCTTTTATCTAATTCCACAAAATTGTATTATATTTATCACTCTTCTTTAACTAATTTAGCTAATAACTATTATTGAAATATTCTTTCCACTTTCAAAGTATTTAGATTTGGAAGTGCGTTTTATTGAAAATTTTACTTTGCACTTCTAGATACAGTTCTCTTGACTTTTCTTTTTTCTCCATAATATTCAACAACTATCTGATCTGAGTCCTTTGTTAGTTTAGTTCCAAATGTTGATTCATATGATTCTCATGTTAAAGGATGACATGAATAGGAAGTGTATGTCTGTGTTGTTGTCTTTCAAGTGCTCAATAATTTAGTGATGCTGGAGACTTGCCCCATTAAAAATTGCTAAATCCACATCCACATTACCAACATATTTAAAACGTCTTTAAAACATCCCTACAAAGGCGTTTTAAACTTGTCGTGAGAAGGACGTCTTAAAAACGTCCGTTTTACGTACCAGGACGTTTGGACCAAAGTAAGACATGAACTATACTTATAGACGTCTTTAAGATGTAGTGTGCTATCTGGGTGGGCGGTTTACAGACTATTTTGTTGAAAAATGTATTTAACAATTTTAGTACACGAAAAATGCATCAAAGGATGCATGGACAAATGCAGCCATCGCTTTCACTAATCCTGGAGGATTAAGGACGGATATTGAGGTTGGGGGTGAGTAACCTATATCTATACGCTGCTTTATTCTAAACAGTACAAAAGGAATATTAACGAAGCTATATACGATTTGGTATGCAAACTCTGTCAATCATCATCATATTCATGACTTTTTTATTGAGCTTTTATTTAAGATATAACCTACAACGATTTGGTGACTGCTTGTCCATTCGAAAACACTTTGGATTTTGGAGTGATGCAAGGAAAATTTATTAAGGAATTACTCGAATTTACCGTTGCTCCTTATACTGATGACAAACCAAACATCACTCTAAAGTTGCTACAAGTTTCCGGTAAGACATTTTAAAGTAATAATGAGTGATATTGGAAATTTTATTGTTCATCGAAAATCTTGAATATTATGATTTTGGTATAGGCAACCAAACATACACACAATAATTCAATAAGTCAGAATTCCAAAGCATGTCTCCATGGGGTGAGAAATGGTTGTCACGTTTTGCAGTGTAAAGTTGAATAGAATAGTTGTATTACTAAAACTTTTCTTCAAAAAAGTTTTTATCATTAACTCGAGTAGCAAGTAAAAGCCCGATTTTTTCGTTCTTGTTTTTTGAAAATTAATTTTTAGGAATTATTCCGTCGTTGGCTGTTTGAGCCTTCACCTATAACAAAGTTCAATCTGTGACATTGATTATTATTGTTATTTTAGGGATTCAAATAGAATATGATCTTACTAGACCTGTTGGTAACAGAGTGGTATCTGCTAAAATCCGATGTCAAAATTGTACGAAACCCATTTACGAAGATTTAGACCAAGATAAAGATTATACTATGGTGGTGAATTCTTTTATTGGTAACGGAGGAAGTGGTTTTAAAGTATTTACTGATAATTTAAAGAATAAAAGAATAGGTCCGATTGATATTGACGTTCTAGTGGAGTTCGCGACAAAAAACCGTTTTATTTTTCAAGAAGAATTCGGAAGAATATCTTTTAATTGAAAACATATTGTGTAGGTTATTATAGTTAATATTGAATTCAGCAGTAGTTTATTATTTATAAATATCTAATTTTATACTTAATTTAGACTTTCCTGTGAACTTGTCGTATTTATAGTATGTACAAAAAGTACGAGGAGTAATAAACCCTAATTAAGTATGCAAAACCTTTACAGGGAGCACCATGAAATTTTTGATACATCTCTTACTTTAAATTACATTTCTTCCGTAAATCTAGAAACCAGGTAGATCGACCCCGTATTTGTTTCAGTTGTAGCAAAATTTAGGGTTTCTTCATTGTTAAAGGATTAGCAGATAAGCAATAACGCAATGCAGTGGTGTGTATTTTGGGAAAAAAATACTTTTTAAATTATAATATAATAAAAAATGAAAAGAAATAATTATTGGAATACATTTATTACTTACATTTTATTCTATATCCGACTCGGAAGAGGAAGAATCGTTGTTGACATTAATAATAATAGGGTCGATTAAATCATCACAAATATTGTCAATTTTCCACATATTTGCCTCTACTTTGATAACATGCTCGATACAGTTTGTCCAATTTTCCTTACTAACATGACTTACAGCACTCTCAAACAATTTCACAACATCGTTTATTTTAAAAGTAGTATTTTTTTTCCAACTTCCCCTTTACCTGAGCCCATATTAATTCTATGGGATTAAGTTCACAATGATAAGGGGGAAGTCGAAGAACTGATATACCACGAGAAGAAGCCATTTCTTCTACAATGTAGGTTTTGTATTTATTCTTGTTCATTTTTGCAATTCTGTAAAGTTCTTTCCTTAGTGGATCTTTTGGAAACTTAATATTTTTCGAAATAAGCCACTCCAAAAGCTCTGCTTTACGCCAACGACTTGTGGGCAATGCTTCTCGTAACCGTGAATGGTAACTTGCGTTGTCCATAACAATAACAGCCCCTTTTGGAATCAGATCCAACATTTGAACAAACCATTCCTCGAAGACATCCCCATTCATATCTTCGTGATAGTCCCCCGTGCGTTTTGAAATAAAAGTTAATAATCCACCATCAACAAATCCTTCAGAACTTCCAACATGGACAATGATAAGTCTTTTTCCTTTTCCAGATGGTGGCTGCAAACCTAACGACAAACCTTCCACGAATGCCTGCCTTCCGCTTTTAATGTTTTCATCTTGCCAAGGTATACCCTCTTAAAATATATTTTGGTACGTCTATGAAATCTACTTAAATGAATGATTTATTACTCCTTGTCCTTTCTATATAGACTATAGTGAAGCTTGTTACCAATAGATTTCGAAGATAGAAGATTTTATACTATTATAACCCCTTACAAATTTTTTTGAAAATATTTCAAATACAATGATCGTTCAATTGAGATGAAGCAACTACTTCTCGGGATATATGCCCGACAGATATTGAATTACATTGTACTGCACAAATACGCCTGAACCGGTCTACAAGTAATGGCTCCTAACTGCAAACCAGAATAGTTTAACTTATAAGTGTAATTCAATGTCTGTCGGGGCATATAGCCTGAGAAATAGTTGTTTTTTCTTAGTTGAATGGTCATTGTATTTGAAATAGTAGTTTTTCTACACCCACATGTATATTATCCATTTTCTGTACAGGTTACAGAATGGAAATGCAGGCCATATCGGTTAACTGAACGGATATGATTTCATATACATCCTAGAACGTAGGTATATGAAATCCACCAATCAGCATTCGCGTTTAGTTACCCGTCACTCATCTTTTTTTCAATTAAAAAAACAACGTCAAAATAACTTGTCAAAAAAGTATCTCCTAGAAGCACTGGATCAAGAAAATTCATTTACAAAAATAAACTTGAATGAAATAATCCGTACAAATTAACAAAAAATAATAAAAACAGAATAAAATGGGTATTTAAGGAGACTCCTGATAGATGTACGTCAGATTTTATAAAATTATGTAATACATCTGACTTTATAGATACACAATTAGCTTATTTCTCGGTAGTCGAGAGGTAAGCATACCAGACTTTCACGCGATAGACCAGGGTTCAATCCCCCGCGAAGAAGCTTTTTTAATTGTTAATTTTATTTTTAAATAATTCTTCTGCTCGATATTGATAACGACATCAGGTAGACGCTTGAAATATTTATCAGAATATTCATTATTATAGATAATGGTACGGTACCCTTCGTGCGAGCCTTTGTGCGGGAGTCCGACTGGCAACATCTTCCTAAAACAGCATCTCACATTTAAAAAGGGAAACCGTAGCATTATACAAATTGTATCTACATTTAAGAACTGTACGTTTACCACAAAAAATTAGTGGAAACATAAAATTGGATTGGTTAAATTATGAATAAAATTGTTATATTACAGTTAATTAAAATGTTTATTTTTTTGATTTTTCTTAAGTGGGTCGTAGAAAAAATATACTGTTCAACTCGTGTGGATTGTCCATATCGCACTCGAACGATTGAGCACTCCGCCTACGGCGTCGTGATACTTTTCCGCACACTATTGCAGAACGACACTTTAGAGGAGTTCGGCCAGCAATCTTTCTCATAAAAATTTTATCGTAGGCCCATGCTAGACAACAATTATTGCTAATAAACTGATAAGCAACAAAAATTTGTTGAAACTTTCCCATATCGAATCCACAAGTTTCAAACAAGTTTTAATGAATATATTTGGCAATAATGAAGAAAAAAATATGAAAATGTGTATAATTACACAAAATAGGGTTTACAATTTGATGAGACATTCAAAACTACCCCAACCCTAACATTTCCCAAACTCACCGCTCATCCCCATCTCTACCCGAATGGTATGAATTAAGCGGGTAATTCTTGTCGTATTCCAAATAATAATTTATTAAATATACGTATACCGAATAACTAATTTTTATTCCTATTCGTCAAGCCGCAATAGCGATTTTTCTATTCATTCAAAAATCACTTTTTTCATAACTATAAAAACTGGAATTTTTGGTGTATACGTGAAGAATTATGTAGAATTTGATTCCAAATTTGAAAATTGATTTTTAGGGCTATTTCAATATTTCACCCCTCCCCCCACCTTGGGGAGGGTGCTGGGGATGGTTGATTTAGGTTAAAATAAAAAATAATCATCCATTAATACATCCCAGCGAATTTTTTTTGCCTAAACTGGAAATATGCTAACCCAGAGGGTCCTATACCAACCGACATGTTTTTTCTCCACTAAAAAAAATGTTCGACAGGCCTAAAGTTTTCACATGAAAAATAGCGTATAATTTAATCGGAGTATCCTTCGACAATTTGAAACTGTACGTCGCCATCTAGAGGATTTAGTGGAAAGCTTATACTCGTTGGTATACTGTAATGAATTTGGGCAGCTTAGTACGACTCTTCATTGACAGATGGTGGTAGTAATGAACTAATATCATGAACGTTATTATTTTCATCAAGTGACTGTAGGTTACAAATAGGTAGTTGATCAGTGCACATCATGTGCATTGCATCTATATTTTCATAAGTACATTTTGTCTTGAACGAGGTTGTTAAATCGACCTCATATGAAATAATCCAAACATAAATTCATCTAATTTATTTTCGTAGAAAACCTAGACCTAGTATAGATGTTGATTTTCGTTACTTTTGACTAATCAGTAGGAAATAGAACGAATCGTTACTTTGGTATAAAGTAATCATTTGAAATATTCGTTATTATGATTACTCTGATTATTGCTACGAAATACGAACGAGGGAACGAGTAATGCTACTATATTATAAACGCTTGAATTATTATGAGATAAGGGCTTGTTTCAGGCAACGCACTTAAGGCAGGGTCCCGCAGGATTCAGAAAAATATTAATTATTACAAAATATTGCTATTATCAACAACATTATTAATATTTACCCAGGATAAAAACAACTAATGCATTATTCAACATATTTTTTTAAGGGGTAGGTACCTAATATGTAGTTTTTAAACAACTGGGCTGAAGCAACAAACATTTCATACTTATCGAGATAACATGTAGGTAGATATAACAAAACAAAAATACATAAAATGGATCCTAAGTTCGTGGATCAGCAGCACTCACAAATATTGAAGCTCATAGCCATTGCCAATGCTTTGCTTTCAATTTCGGTATTTTATTTTGTTTTCCTATTTATTTTGCATGAAATTTGTGCGTAATATCACATATTTATCACTCAACGGTATGATTGCAACACAGCATACACCGATGCGAGATACGAAATAAATACTAAATACCTTCTCGACGCTTCAACCGATGCATCGTCATCGTACGAATTGTACGTGATGCCGAAAAAACCAAAGTAATCCAAGTAATCAAAGAAATCACTAAGCTGTTGAGTGAGTGTTCGTTACTTCGGGTATCGCCGAGTAACGAGTACTCGTGTATCGTATCGTTACTTTTTCAACACCACTAGAACCTAGAATGTACCCATAATCTCTATCAAGAGTATGATGTTGGTATATAAATAGTATATAAAGTATTATTCTATGGTTGGTATGATGTATTGATGTATATACTTTCTCTTTTCTCTCCTCTGTAACGCAATTCCAAAATAATACCAGGCCAGGATATGTAAATTATTAAGTATTAACGTAATATCCAATAAAGTGATTATTGATCAATATATCTTCTAATTGAGTACTGATCTATGATCCACTTTTATTTTATACATAACTAAAATTTGAAGGTTAATTATTACAAGAAATGATACGATATTATTTATATAAGTACCTTGTTAGAAAACGGAGTATGCAACATATTATACAGTTGTTGGTTGGTTTTTCAAGGAAGACGCCCAGCGTTTTCATTCAAAAGTAAGTTTTTCATAGAATTTTCATTTAAGTTTTGTCATGTCATTTTTTGTAATGGTCGACGAAAAAATATGATATGCACCTAGGCGAAAAACTATCTTTGTCTCACCTTCTAACCAACCTCAGCTTTCAACTTCAGTTCTTCGTCCTTCAACAACTATGATGTATAGGCTATTAATAACCATCCTATTATGGCTTTGGTTACATATTTTCAATATAAAATCCGAAATCTTACACCAGTGTGGATGGTTGTACCTATAACAACTTTTTTAGAGCTTAACGTTATTTTCTGGAGTTGATGTCTTGCTTTAATAAGTATATTATGGTATTTCTTTTTATTCACCTCCTATAATTAAAATTGAAAGCATGTATATAATTAGAATAATCAAATAATATCAAGAAAACTTATTGTATACAAAAATGCAGATCGTGATACCCTCATGGATATCCTACTCTGCGGAGCCAGGGTCTAGTTAACCGACTTTTGTATAGATGACGCTACTATTGCCGCTTATACATATATTTCAGTTGGAGGAGTATGAGCACATGTGTTTGTTCGTTACCAGAGAGATTTTTAAAACGAATTTTATATTCATTTTTTCTTGAACGGGGTTGCCCTTAGGTGACCTCATAAAATTAATGTAATACGACTATTGACGGATCATATGTATTGCTAAATAAAAGTAAGCATAGGGCATAGGTATAGTTGAAATAATACCCTTTTTGGTGTGCGTCATCGATTGTTAATCTCCTTCTATCACATTACGTAGAAGGAAATGGAAAAAAGACAGGTCTGTGATTAATCCTAATAAAAATATCACAACAATGAACCGTTTGAATGTTTTACAAACGTTAACCCTAATCTTTGACTTACAAAAATTTGATTGGTTGATGTTTAGATTACGCGCCAGCACAACCTATCAATCGCGAGGTTAAAATACTATGAAGGA
The DNA here is from genome assembly GCA_910591675.1 of Galerucella calmariensis. NCBI lineage: Eukaryota > Metazoa > Arthropoda > Insecta > Coleoptera > Chrysomelidae > Galerucella > Galerucella calmariensis. The sequence continues at coordinate 156,432 of CAJUYG010000616.1, forward strand.
GTAACTTTCGTAGCGGCATTGTTTCTTACGTCTTTTTCTACTGTCACACTGTTTTTGTCAGGTGTGTACTTTGTTGCTTACGGTCAATTATTATTTATGAAAAGTGAATATTGTTTTATTTATTTAAATAATACAAAAATATGTCTAGATACACGGAAAAACATTTTGAAAGTTCTCAAGTATTTTCAGTTAGAAAAAGAAGCTGGTAATTATGAATTGCATTGCCTTTTCGAATTTGGCTGAATACGATCCAGATGATCTTATTTATCAAATTTAAGGTTAGCTATATGTCAAAATAGCAAATAAAATAAACGACATGCCGAAAACCCGGATATACGTCACAATCGATGACGCACACCAAGAAGGGTATTATTTCAACTATATGGTTGAAATAATACCCTTCTTGGTGTGCGTCATCGATTGTTAATGCCTTTCTAACACATTATGTAGGAATAAATGGGAAAAAGGCAGGTATGTGATTAATCTTAATCAAAATATCACAATAATGAACCGTTTAAATGTATTACAAACGTTAACCCTAATCTTTGACTTACAAAAATTTGATTGGTTGCTTTTAAGATTACGCGCAAGCTTAACCTATCAATCGAGGTTTTAAAATACTATGAAGGCGTTACTTTCGTAGCGGCAATGTGTCTTACGTCTTTTTCTACTGTCACACTGACAGTTCTCGACAGGTCTGTACTTTGTTGTTTACGGCAATTAATATTTATGAAAACTGAATATTAATCTTATTGTCTTATTTATTCAAATAATACAAAAAGGTAGAACGTGTCGCGGGACACACGGTAGGAACTTTAGTTCCTTTTAAGCGAAAGTTATGTAATACATCTGACGTTATAGATAAACAATTTGCATATTCTTTGGTGGTTGAGTAGTAAGCACACCAGACTCTCACGTGGTAGACCCGGGTTCGATTCCCCGCGAGGAATTTTTTTTTATTGTCAATTTTATTTTTAAATAATCATTCTGCTTGATATTAATAACGACAACAGATAGACGTTTAAAATATTTAGCAGAATATTCATTATTATAGATAATGGTACGGTAACCTCCATGAGGTTGTCCGACTGGCAACATCTACTTATAACATCATCGTATATTTAAAAAAGGAAACCGTAGCATTATACAAATTGGACATTCGTTTACCACAAAATTAGTGGAAACATAAAATTGAATTGTTAAATTTTAAATTTGAAGTTATATTACAGTTTATAGAAATTTTTATTTTCTAGATTTTTTCCTAAGTGGGTCGTAGAAAAAATATGCTGCTCGACTCGTGTGGATTGTCCATATCGCACTTGAACGATTGAGCACTCCGCCTACGTGCTCCATCTTCGTCCTCGTGCGATATGGCCATCATATCCACACTAGTGGCACAAACTACAATTTCTTTCAAAATATGCCCTTTTACATTTAAAAACTACCTGCCAAATGTTAAATCAATTTATCCATCCATTTTAAAGTTATCGAATTAAAACATTCAAGTTTTCAAAATTTCAACACCCTGTATTTCGAAAAGTAGCTAGACCCCTTAATCACGCAAAAAAAATTATGGAAATAATAGTAAAAATTTATCCGAACAAATTCAAGTAGATCACTAGCACTGCGAATACCAGCTTTGCATAGAATTTCAATATAGCATCGGTGGTTCAGTGGTTAGAATGCTCGCATTGCACGCGGGCGGCCCGGGTTCGAATCCGGGTAGGAGCATATTTATTATTATGAATCGCTGCTTCATAAACGAGAGAGAGACTAAGGAGGCACAAGCACGCAAAAGCAAGGCACATAACGAAGCAATGTAACATAACGTAGCGTAACGTAACGAGTAACGGTCAGATCTTTTGCGTCGCGACCCCTGGTCGCTCAAACATAACCTGGCGTAAAGAACTAAAGTTCCAAAAATATGCATGGATATAAGGAAAAACATCAGTATTTTGAAAGCTCTCAAGTATTTTCAGTTAGAAAAAGAAGCTGGTAATTATGAATTTCATTGCCTTTTCGAATTTGGCTGAATACGATCCGGATGATTTTATTTATCAAATCTAAGGTTAGCTTCTTGTCGAAATAGCGAATAAAATAAACGACATGCCGAAAACCCGGATATACGTCACAATCGATGACGCACACCAAGAAGGGTATAGTTAAAATAATACCCTTTTTGGTGTGCGTCATCGATTGTG
>CAJUYG010000617.1:0-18994 GCA_910591675.1 Galerucella calmariensis
AAAGCACCAGATAACATGGTTCAATTTCTAGCGATTTTTAAGCAGTCTCAAGCTATTTTGACCGACTTGGATATCACAACCGTCAAATTCAATAATATTCGATACGAAGATTTGATTCCTAGAGATCCTTTTAGCCACCTCGTACATTGATAATAAAGGAAGAAAAAAAAGAAAAATGTCTACTGTCAAACATCTAAATATACCAAAAACATACCTCCTAAGTTCTTCTTGACTATGAGCCAAAGCTTGAGCCACCCGTTCGAGTCTCAAATGTCGAGCGGTAAGAGGTGACGCTCCACCGCCGTTCGTACCGTCGACCATCAAATCTTCGGCGGTTAATTCGGACGGCATCGGCTCCAACGGCAACTATTTAGAAAAAAAATCGTTAAATATTTCCAATTAAAAAATCACAGCGACTAACCGTGTGATATTTTTGTAAATAGTCCCTTTGCGGCGAATGGTGCGATTTGGGCGTCGATCTGCCGCTAACCGGAGGACTTTGTCGTTCCATACTCCTCCCTCTCGTTAAAAGATTAACGTGCTCCATGCTACCCACTCTCGATTCCAATTCCTCGGCTCGAGCTTCCGTATTCTGTTTCTCCTCTTGTATCAACCGAATCTCGTTGTTGATGGCGTCCAATTGTTCCTGCAACAACAAATTACACTGCAATAGATTTTATCAATCGACAATTTTCCCAAAGCAATTTTACCTGTAACATCATCGCTAGAGTTTGAGCGTCCGTATGACCGCCCGGCGACAGCATATCCTGCGTACTGAATATACTTTCGGCGTCGTCGCCTTCCGCGTCACTGGAAACGTCGAACGCTTGTTGGACGTTGGCTAGAACGTGGGCTTGTTGGAGTTTTTCCCATTCTTGCTCGGTCATCGAGCGCGAGCCGAACGGTAGTTTCGGTTCTTCGTCGATGGGAGTGCGACTTTTGGTCGCGCGGCGCGGTAAGGAATGACTGTCGAAGCTGGAATGACTGGCGCTTCTGGAAAACGCACTCGGATCCACGGCGTTCGGAGACAACGATCTAAAAAAATTATCAACTCTTAGTTGACACTAGAGGGAGAAGGTATGGGACGGAGATTGGAGTGCCCCAGGGCTCGGTTCTGGGACCGACGCTTCGGAAGTGTGTGTTTAACGTGATAGCATGTGAAGGAAAACCAACATGGGTTTGTAGAAGGGAAATCATACATCTCAGCGCTGGGCAGGGTGGTGGACTTGGTGGAAAGGTCTAGGCAGGGTAGCTGGTGATGCTCGTGTTCTTCGAAGTAAGGAAACGCGTTTAACAGTGTCAGTAAACGGGCGGTGTTTAGCGCGTTGATAAAGCTTGGAGTAGGGGAGGGGCTAGTTAATCTAGTAGAGGACTACCTGACGGGGAGTGCGATAGTTAACACTAGGGGAAGAAGATTGAGGAGAAGATAGAGCGGTGTGGGCTGGAAGTGGCTGAAGATAAGACGGTGGGGCTACTGGTGAAGGGGCGGAACAAGACAAGGGAAGTGCGGGTGATGGTGAAGGCAAGGAAAATTCGGATGGAGGAAGCGGTGAAATATCTAGGGGTGTGGTTGGATAGCCAATTATCCTTCAAAACCCTTATGTTGAAGGCTGCATGGCTCGGAAGATTAATGGGTAATAAGAAAGGACCGGGAGAGTGGAAGAGGAGGGTAATTGGTAGGACGGTAGAGCAGAGTATGTTGTATGGCGCGGAAGTATGGGGGATGAATGCTAGGGTAAGACCACTCCTGCGGGTGCAGAGAGGGATACTTCTTAGGGTGGTGCAGGAGGAAAAAGGAAGAAAGAGGGAAAAAAAGAGAAAAAAAAAGAGAAAAGAAAAAAGAAAAGAAAAAAAAAGAGGGAAAAAAAGAGGAAAAAAATAGAAAAAAAAAAGAAAAAAAAAAGAAAAAAAAAAGAAAAAAAAAAAGAAAAAAAGAGGAAAAAAGAGGAAAAGAAAGAAAAAAAAAGAAAAAAATATACTCATTTAATTAATTTAACCTAACAACTTACCTAGTTAAAGCGTCCGTTTGTTGAATGTTATAAGCGATTTCTTGTTGCAGCATCTGTCTTTTAACGTTATCGATTTCCAATCTGGATTTCGCCAATTCCTTCATTATTTCCGACTTTTGGTTATCCAAGTCTTCCAACATTTTCCTCGTTTTTTCTAAATCTTGCGTTAGATTGTTTTTCTCTTGTAAAGCGTGCATTCTTTCTTTAAGATGTTCTTGTAGTCGATCGTTAGATTCGGATAAAAGTTTATCAACGGTCGAGGATAAACGTGAATTGTGCTCTTCGTTCATTTTAAGTCTTTGATTAAGTCGGATCAATTCGGCGTTTTTCTCGTCCAAGTTTGCTTCTAGTCTTTGGATACGATCTTCCGCAGATCCGTGTCTTTCTTGAGCCTAAATATTCAATTGAATTATGTAATCTGTCTAACATTTATTATGGGCTGCTATCTATAATTCCTAGGGTTGTGAGACAATTTTTCTGACAATGTCACGTCACGGTCATAATGAAAATGACAGTCATGTCAGATATTTTTATGACACCCTTGTCATTTAATTTTTATCAATTTTGATTTAAAAAAATATCATTTAAATATATGACAGTGATAAACACAATAACTGACCGTCATTAAACTATATTACAGTCATATATTCAAAAATATCTGTTTTGGAGTTGCATGATGGTTTTACTTATAATACTTATACAAATATAATATCCTACATTTAAGGTTAAGCAATTAAAATAATGATAAATGACCATAAATGACAAAAATGACGTATAAATGACTTGTCACGAGTCACGTAAATTAATGACCGTCATTTTACATCTCTAATAATTCCAGCATCTTTAAAACCAAAAATTTCATATTATATTAGCTAGAATATGATTTGGGACAGTCTAGGGCTAGAGGACTAAACAACTTAGTATCCTTGCTGGGGGAGGGTGACTGATGAAGTTTTAAGGATAAAAGAAACCTTTTAATATAAATAGCAACCCTTCTTGTTCATTTGTGTCTTCTAGAATTAATAATACGCTGTCATGAACCATTTTTAACAAGTAGTTCAAATGTCCCATTTTGTAGTAAAAATGATTGTAAAGTTTGTTATAAGGTTCTATCAAAACTAATTTAGATGGAAATGTTAAAGAAGAGAAATTTACAAGAGGCAACCATAGCTGTATTCGAACAATATTTTATCTGACTAACATTTATTATGGGTTAATATCTATAGTCCCAGCATCTTTAAAACCAAAAATTTCATATTATATTAGTTAGAAGATGATTTGGAACAATCTAGGATAACTATAGGCCTAAGCAGCTCAGTATCCTTGCTGGGGGGGACTATGTTGAAGTTTTCAGGATAAAAGAAACCTTTTAATATAAATAGCAACCCTTCTTGTTCATTTGTGTCTTCTAGAATTAATAATACGCCGACATGAACCATTGTTTTTCTTCAAACAGTAGTTCAAATGTCCCAGAGAAGACAGGGAAATTTACAAGAGGCAACTGTGTCTCTAGTTTTGTTTATAAAAGCGTATTATTGATAGCATCAAAGCAATCTGGTTTTGAGCATTAATTTGACAATACTAACATTGAACACAGTACAGGGTGAGTCAAAAAAGTTTTATTTTAAAAATAATTAGTTCATTAGTTCAAAAGGAAAACATACTAAAGCTCTACGACTACACAAACTAGTCATTCCAGACTAAAAGATATCATTCAAAATGAGACGATAATGCAAATATGTATTAGGTACTTATTTAGATTTTTAGCGTGAATGTCGTTTTTTGAAGATGAATTTGCATTTTATTATTTTAGTTAACAAGGACATCCTATATAACACTGTACTGTTTTAAATTACGATTATTAACACATTCACTGCCAGGGGCGTTCGGTCGATTTCGATAAAAACGCCGAGACCGCCGGAGAGGCGTTCTTGTATAGTTCTAATAAAACAGCAGAGAGATTTATCCGGTCAGTGTGGATTGGTAAGCCGTGTGAGAAGTTTTGTTAAGGATCAGTACAGAACCTGTCGGGCTGTATTTGGTGACTAGCTTAGAGGATTTTTATCACAATTTGTAAAGTTTTTATGTATATTTGTTTCTTAACATTGACTCTTACTAAACCATGTTTATTTTTTACTTTTTAAATGTATTTACAACACAAAATAATTTCATAACCCAATCAACAAATAAAAATATGACGTTGACCGCCCGAGAGGCGTTGATTGGCACACAGTGATTGTAAATAGGTGGCACTCGGTCAATCGTCACTATGTGCCTCTGGCAGTGAATGTGTAAACACACTAGATGAATAACACACAATTCTGAACTTGTTGATGACATAATAAAACCACACATTCCATTTTAAAATTGTCTATAGCCGATCTTATAATTTTTTTTTTTAAACCGAAACTTTGCTATCAAATTCAATCAAATTGATATGGCAACGTTTATGGTGTTTAAAATGACAAGTTGAATGTCTGTAGAGGAAAAATTAATTATCTGGACTGGATGAAATCTATGTGTTTATATACAGGGTGTCCCACGACGAGTTAAAACTATCTTTATATGGCAAAATACTTATAGTAAAATCATGTAAGTTTCTGCGTTTCGGTTTTCGGATGCGATCTTTTTAACTAAAATATTTTCAAAGATGGCAGACTTCCGGTTCTACCGGAAGTCGACTGTAACTTTGTTATTTTAAATTGAACACCCTGTATATTAATACATTTTTAAAATATACGTAAAATTTTAGAATACTTTTGTCTGAAAACTTTTTTCGAAAAATGCATATTTTTTGAGTTATTGATTTTTTTGTAAAAAATTTGACCGTTGCAGGCCCTTGGAAAATATTTTTACGATGATACCCTTAAAGATATGAGAATGGTTTTTGTTCGGTTGCTTTTAGTAAGGTCAGACGGATTTGGATCTATGTTGAAAAATTTTTCATTTTATACAGGGTGTGTATAGAAAGTGTTCAAAGTTTAACTTCATAAATATCAAATTTCTTCAATTTTTTAAATAGAACCACCCGGTTTTTTCTATTTTAATGCATTCAGGGGTAAAAAATAAGGCAAATTCATGTTTACCTTCCTATACCTAAACCTTACCGTTATCCAGATATTGAATGTTTTCTGTAAATTTTTAGAGATGCAGGATATATCTTACTGCAAATAAAGCACATAATTTGTTCTTGTAACAACTTTGCCTTATTTACCATGTATTAAAAGCAAATTTACATAATCTTTTTTATTTCTTAGTGCTTGTATAAACAGGTCAAAATAAAATTTAGACCACACCTGCATCTCTCAAAATTTACAGAAAACATTCAATATCTGGATAACAGTGAGGTTTAGGTATACGAAAGTATACATGAAGTTGCCTTATTTTTTACCCCTGAATGCATTAAAATGGAAAAAACCGGGTGGTTCTATTTAAAAAAAATAAAGAAATTTGATATTTATGAAGTTAAACTTTGAACACTTTTATACACACCCTGTATAAAATGAAACATTTTTCAACCTAGATTCAAATAGGTCTGACCTTGCCAAAAGCAACCGAACAGAAACCATTTTAATATCTTTAAGGGTATCCTCGTAAAAAAATAATTTACAAAGGTCTGCAACCGTCAAATTTTTTACAAAAAAATCAATAACTCAAAAAATATGCATTTTTCGAAAAAAGTTTTCAGACAAAAGTATACTAAAATTTTGCGTAGATTTTAAAAATGTATCAATATACAGGGTGTTCAATTTAAAATAACAAAGTTACAGTCGACTTCCGGTAGAACCGGAAGTCTGCCAGCTTTGAAAATATTTTAGTTAAAAAGATCGCATCCGAAAACCGAAATGTAGAAATTTACATGATTTTACTATAAAGATTTTGTCATATACCGATAGTTTTAACTCGTCGTGAGACACTCTGTATACAGGGTGATTCATTAAGAATGTCCAATCTCTGAACTGTAGATTCTAGACCTCAAAATATGATGATTCTGCTCAACATCCTTATGCAAATATTGCTAGTTTCCGAGATACGGGGTGTTCAAAGTTTAAATTTGAATTTTCGCAATAATTTTTATGTTTGCTTCGCTTTTATGTGTGCATTTGCTTTGAAGTTTTTTATTTTTGTTTACAAATTTGTTATTGTTACATATTCAAGGAATAATGAACAAGTATAACTAGCTAGCGCCCTCTGTTAGCAATGTTAAATTAGAGAGCAAATTATGATTCCACATGCCAAAAAACGTAAAATTGCCAATTTTCAAAGAGAAATTGTTAAAACATCTCGGAAACTAGCAATATTTGCATAAGGCATGTTGAGCAGAATCATCATATTTTGTGGTCTAGAATCTACAGTTTAGAGATTGGACATTCTTAATGAATCACCCCGTATATACAACATGCTTATTAATACATTTCTAAATCACCCTGAACATGATACATAAAAAATACGAAAAGAGAAGTTGTGTAAAAGTGTATTAAGTAAATGTAGAGAAGAAATCTAAGTGTCAAAAACAGATAGCTAATTAGTCAAAAGCCGATATACTCGTACCTGTGGTCTCACCTGTGTCAACGCTTCCATACGCTGCTTCAATTGTTCCTCGATTTCCGGTAATTTTGAGTATTGAGCTAATTTCTGTTCGGACAATTCCAATTTTTCTTGTATAGCTGCTATTTTTTCTTCGTGTAACTATAAAATAAACTCATCAATATTTTAAATCGTATTAAATATTAAATACCTACTTTAATTTGAGCTTCTTTATGTTGCAATTCCTGCTCCAACTTTTCGTTGAGATCGTGCAACGAAGTAGATTCTCTCTGAGCGTTGAGATATCTCTTTTCTAACGTAGCTATTCGTTCTTCTTGGTCTTCTTTCTGAGCCATATTTTCTCGAAGATCTCTTTGGAGTTTTGAGTTGGTATCTTGGGATTTCAACAAGTCTTTTTGTGCTTTGGACAAGTTGTCTTCCAACTCACCGACGCGGTTCTGCATCTCGGCAACTCTACGTTGCCAAGTACTAATTTCTCCAGTCTAAAAAAAAATTTCGGCTCAGCTACAACCTTCCCCAAACAGCTAGAAGTTCATATTGAACTTACCTGCTGTTCAAGAGCCATCTGGAGATCTGTAATTCTAGCTGCAGTTTCACTGTCTCCTTCCACTCCACCATTGGCAAGACGAGGCTTAGAAGATGGCTGAAAGATACATTTTTTTTTATTTGATTATCTACCCTAACCTAAAATTTGTCCAAGCCCAGATTTATGTAAGTGAAATACCTTATTATTTGTAGGTATGACTTGGTCCACTTCAACTTGTCCATTTTCTTTGGGTATCTCTACTGAGGCAGGTACATTAGCTTGTTTATATTGTTGTAACTAAAATATGAGTGAAATACGTTATTTTTCAATGGAATATTTCAAGTTCATACATAGGCCAGACGATAGGGGTAACAACTACAAGTAATTAGCAATACGGCTGATTTTTTTTTCATAAGTACCATAAAGTATGTAGATTAATATAAAAAAAAGTTTATAGTCGATTTCCCAAATTGGAAAAAAAATCAAAAAACTTTTTTTTTACTTTTGGTCTAAAATGACATATACCGACTGGCCTATACACCAATTAAAGTCAAATCATCATTAAATATGAATTAAAAAAGTAAATAGATACATAATGATTAGAAACTAGATAAATACATTAAAAATAACAAACTTTTGTGTATAAAAATTTACTTACTTCTTCTTTGGTTGCTGCTAATTCTTCCTCTAAAGTCGAATTTCTTTCTAAAGCTACTCTCAGTCTTTCTCGTACCTAAAACAAATACATTCCACACATAATGTACATAGATAACTAAAATTAATACCAACCTTTTCGTCTAAAGCTTTGTGATGTTCGAATAAACTCTTAAGAGCCTTGAGGACTTCTACTTCACTCGAAATGCCAGACTGTGCTGCAGCCTGACGTTTCACCACTGTCATTCGCAACGATCTTTCATGTCTCGATACAAGACATTCTAAATGCTCTAACAATAACTGTGAAAAAATTGTTTGTTTAAAAAGAAATCGATAAATTTATAGAAATAATTTACCCTTGTATTATTTCTTTCCGCTTTTAATTCTGATATTTCTTCTTCTCTTTCAAGAAGCTGTTCTCTAGCTGCATTTAATTCTTTGGTTAATGTAGCAAATTCCTAAAATAGTTGTTAATAAATATAGATATAAATGCAAGATTTAAAATGTAATTTCAATATAAATTTAAACTTACCTTTCAAATGTTAAAATTTTGTTAATAAAAACGTAAGTATTCTACATTGTTTCAGTTTGAAACGCTCTTAAGAAGTATTTCAAATTATATATGCTTAAACAGTACAATTATCTTTTAATTTTATCGTGTTAATTTAAGTAAATATTCTTGAAGTAGCATTTAGAAATGACTATGTAGAAATTGAGATAATTATAAAGCTGCAAATGTTTTTTATTTACTATCAAAAAGATGTGTAGATTTTATAATGAAGGAAATTTTAATTTAGAACAGAAAACATGAGGTAACAATCTGAAAACACTCAGATAAAGATTGTTATATTCAAATGATTTGTTATATTATCATTTATTTGTTAAAAAAAAACGTTAAAATCGTAGTTTTTTTAAAGAAATTTGTAGAATTTCCAAAATTTGGGGTAACCTCTTAACAGTTACATGAAAATTAAATATTGACAATAAGTAATTAGCCAATATGGAATTGTCAAATGAAATACCTAGTTAAAAACAAATGATACATAAGTTCAAGTAGAAAACCGAGTAGGTCTAAGAAATTTTTTACTGGCTGAATCAATAAAGCTCTCAAATGGGAATATAGAGAAAAGACAGAATATGACAACAGGGAAATTGTCATTCTTTACCTGTGGAAGATTTGCCGCTATTTGCCTTTGTAAAGAATCTCTTTCTTTCTCAGTATCCTGTAATTTAATCTCAGTTTCCCCTAAACGGTCTTGTGTTTCTCTCAAACTGTCCATTAATTTGTCCCTTTCGTCGAGCATGGACACCATAAGCTGTTCAAAATTTGCATCTTCGCCAGAAAACTGCGAACCCCTTTGACTAATACTGTCTTCCGATATAGTCGGCATCACATCACACATCATATTCCACATGTTTAACTTTTTTATTTTATTATCAATTTGCTACCAAGAACCTTTTATTAACTAATTTTTACGCGGAGGCACTGGAACCAAGTGTAAACATAAAACCACGGCATAGTCCCATTAATTAGGGCGTTGTAAATATTGTTTATGAAAACACTGTGACACACCTACAAATTTCATATTAACTTTTTGAAAAAATACACACACACACACATAAACCCATCCTCAGATACCCATTTTAAAACCAATTGTCAATTTGCAATTTGTTAAACATGGCTAGGCAAGCCTTTAGAAGGTAGATAGGCAACTGTATTTCGTTGAAGCTTACGATTTTCGACAATAGAGGACTCCCAGGGTTTAATTTATATCATGGAAAAATAAATAATAAAATAATTACTTATTTTATCCATTAACGTAAAAATGTTAGGAGAAATCGTTTTGGTTACGAGTGAAATAGCAAATCGTTATATAATATACATATCACGCAAAACATTTTGAATATTGTAATAAGTACAATATAAATTATATACATATTTCATAGTAATTTTTATAGTAACAATAAAATGTGTTACTTATATACTTTTATAAATACAATAAATAATGTTTTGAAAAAAGAAATTATTGCGATGCAAATAAATTTTAAAAAAACACTTACATATTAATACCCTTTACGTCATCTCCATGTTCCATTTGGTCAGCCATCAACCAGCACTTTCGAAACACAAACCGAAACCGAAATGACCGAACACCACTTTTAATTAATTAATATTCTAATACATACAGCACACAGTTATCTCTATGGTACATACTTTTAGTCAACTACGTTAGAGCAAATTCAAGCCAGTACCCGTTGTTTCTATAGGGAGGTTAATTTTCTATAAAAACCGCTTGCATACTGTATATATTATACTAGGTTATTTATCGAGTACTGTATTAAATACACATCTCGAATTAACTAGAATAAGTATATATAGTATAAAAGTCAGTGAATACGGAAAAATAACCATAACCCAACAATTATTGTCATTGTAGTTCAAGAAGTTTTTCAAAATCTAGCAAGTCTAGGTATATTGTACCCAAAGATAACCATGTGATGGGGATTCATCGTTTATACAAAAAAGCTGCATATTATAATACCGGCATTTGATGGTTTTTAAAATTTATAACCTCTATATAACCTTAAAATTCCAAATAACAAAAATTAAAGTTTTGAAGTTAAAATTTTATATTTACGTTAAATAAATAAACTGAGATAGCTTTTAATTCGTGAAATAGTAGATTGCAAGCTATTATAAGATCATTAAATTCGATTTCATCACCGGCGCCATTTGCATTAATTGAAAATCTAATATAACTTACTTATAAACGATAATCGATGCCGAATTTTACAAGAAACGCGGTTATTTATTAAAACACCACTTATCACACGTATTTTTAACACTTTTCCGAAAGTTTTATACCGAAAATATTCATTTATATTTAGCACGAAATTCGACGAGACATACCACCGGCGCCATCAAAAAACAAAAGAAAGTTGAAATTCGACAGACCCCCTAAGCTGCAATAAGAAAATTCATGGCATTTCTGATTTACACATAATTATATTTAATTTAAAAAAGAAGAAGAAAATGTAGATTGACATTATTTGAAATTTTATGTTTTTATTTAGAGATGCAGTTTATTTTCTCGATTATGATTAGTATGCAGGATATATAAATCAAATCTATTGTACACTTAATTTACTAAGAATGTTCAATTTCATGTTAATGGAAAAACTGATTTATTTTATTTAATGGATGGTCTACAGGGTGAAACAGTAAAACTAAGGAGATTTTTTTAAGAAGCAGATGGATTTTTCTATATTTATTTCAACTATTTTACAAGTAAGTACACATTAATGTACCATAATATATCTTTTCATATGTATCTGGAGTAGTTTTCAAGTAATTAGTTAAGTTTGAAATGAGAAGATATGTTTAATTCTTATCTTTTATTAATAAAACATAGGAAAGTTGATTGATTGATCACAAATCTAAATGCCGCCAATAATAGTTTCCACTTCACTTCAAATGGATGTAGTGCCATTTATCAACTGAAACAAAGAAAAAAAAAACAATAAGTTACAAAGACATTTCATCTTGGTCATATTCAACAAACCTAATGACTAAAGCTTGCATGGGCATGACCGTTCTACAAAGTATATTTTATCGACTGCAAAACAAATGTATACAATTTAAAATAATAAGAAACTATCAATTTTGAAGTCTAATTACACACCTATTGGATCAATTGATTGCGCTGGTCCATACTCGGGTGTTTTTCCAATAACGTCTTTAGCTTCACTATAACTTATACTGAAAGAATTTCCATCCAACGTTGTATTAACGCTAGAACAAAATAAAATGTAAGAATATGGAAACAAACATCAATTACAATTTCGCTTACCATGATATTCCCTTAGCATCAACTTCTTTGGATACCAAAGCTTTCCAGAATTTGTGCACCTAAAAAATAAACCATCAAACACAAATATTTTATATCAGTCAAGCTCACCTCATCGATAATTTTGTGAGCAAAAGCAGCCGGTTTAGCTTCCCCGTTGAAAGCGAATTGATTTTCTGGTTTTCCATCTGGGATTTTGTAGATTTTAAACCATTCAACTGAAGCTTTCAATAATCCTGGAAAATGTTTTTCGACGTCTGGAATGTCATTAATTTGTTCAGCTAATGGATCGTTAACATCAATAGCGATAAGCTTCCAATCAGTTTCACCTTCATCAATCAAAGCGATAGTACCCAAAATTTTTACATTTAAAACTTCTCCGCGCTTAGCAACCCTGTAACCAATTTCGATAACGTCAATGGGATCGTTATCTCCTTTGCAGCCAGTACCATCGTCAAGATGTTCTGGGTTTTCCCAAGTTTGGGGAAGGGCGCCATAGTTCCAGATATAACCATGATGTGGGAAACAGTTGGCAACAAATCGTGGTTTGCCTTTTTTGATATCTTGTTTGATTGGGTTCAGGATTTCCTTCATTGTAATCTTGAAACAAAAAATACGGTTAAGAATCCTAAAATTAAACAGTTATTTTACTTACTTCCATTTTTGCGTTAGTCCATCTGGGTACTTCTACCAGCATATTAAAAGTTTTTTTATTGGCATCTACCACAAGTGGAATGTCATGAAGAGGAGAAATTGGTCCATCTTGATCTTCTGTAATTTAATAAGTAGAAAAATACTTATTCAACTGGTACACTGATTTAGGATCATTTTATACATATTTGTTCTCAAATTATTTTATTCATGCGTTAAAATATTGTTTTTTAAATTTGCTATAAATAATCAGTTGCCAATATCTATTTTCTCATTAATATTATCGCGATTTGCAGGTTGCAAAATAAATAAATGATGTAATAAGTCCAAATGTTACAAATAACTATAATTATGTAAAAGGCAAAGTTACAAATTGTAATGCATCACACAAAAATATGCACAGTTTAGAAATATATATTCTTTTATATGCACAGGCCAAACTATTTTATAGAATATATGTCGATATGAATCAGATATTATAAAATATTATAAAAAAATTGTAGTCATGTTCAAAGTTCAAATTGGAACTGTATACAAAAACCAAAAGTTTATACTTGCCTAAGTATACCCTGTAGTCAGCAGTAAAAGGAGAGCCTCGCTCTACAATTTTATAACTCATATTTCTTGTTATAAATTTGCAAGTAATCAAATCCGGTTTATGACAGATCCTTTTAGCTAAAGTACCTAACCACAAAAGTGAAATTTTTTGAAGCATGACGTTAGCTACATTAGCGGAAACAGCGCAATTTGTACCACCATGAAAATACTTCGATTATGAAATCGATTATAGTTAGGCACTTTTTAGTGATGAAAATTTAATGTTTTTATAACAAGATTCAAGATGTTGAAGGTGAAGGAAATATTTAAATAATTTTCCGTCGACCGTGTATTAACATATACTATTAACGTTCTCAAAATTAGACAAAATCATACATTTTTGACACCCATTAATGCATGATTTACGATTTACCTACATTATTCAACGATTTTTTGCAGGCAGCCCAACGCACATCTTATACATTATATTTATATTGACAGTTAGGTGCCTGTGGTGTAGGCAACCAAACATACATTTCAATTGTTGACGTATGAAACAAATAGATATTTATAGTTTTTAAATATTGAGAGAAACGAATATAACTTATACAGTTGACGGAAAAGCTTTGTAACTAACAGGAATATTAAAAGGGCAATTAACAATCTCGGGAACAAAGTATCTCCATTGTTAATGGCCCTCATTAATACATTTGGTGGATAAATAACTATAAACATACACTAGCGTGATAAATAAATTACTAGGTCCAAAAAGCTGATAAATTTTTTATTTATTTTATGGAAAGTCAAAGTACCTTACTGTTTTATACCGATAGTACTTGAAAAAATGCCTAAGATATTTCGATTAATTGAATCGAAAGTATCTGACGTATTACACAGTTCGATCATTTCTTACAATGTAACAAGCAATTCATAGTGACATTTTTTAATGTGTTTCATTGTATTTGTTTTTATTTAAGTTTCTATCTCGTTATTTTTGAAAAAAGTTTCTTCCGTTTTACTAAAATAATTTCATATAATAGCTGAATAAACTTGTGGCAATACATAATTGGAGTGATTTAGTGTTTAAGCTATCAGGCAAGCTACTTCATATATTTGTTATTTAAATAATTTTCAAATAAATATTCTAGCAAGTTTTACAATGCAGATTGGTCAAAAAAAATATAACGTATTTTTAGTAATTGGTGTTACTTGAAATTATAATTAAAAACTATTTTTTTTGTACTACCAGATGGATAAGATATAGAATAATTATTGATAAATGACATTGGGATTTTATCATAACTTTCTCTATTAATCATCTTTAAAATTGATAAAATTGTTAGATTAAACATTTATATTGTTTAACAAAGTGATAACATAATGCAGACAATACATTTAATCAGTTTATTTTGATTAAGTAGTCTGTTATTGTTTAGCATTTTTTTTCATTCATTATTGAATACAACAATTACTTTGAATATATTCAGGAATGTTATGTATGCTTTTAATAAGCTGGTGTGGTGGAATGCAAGTTTTACAATAAACTTGAATTCATAAAATAAAACATAGTAGTTATTTATGTTGATTGATGCCTAAAAACAACTACCCAATTTATTTGTCCAGCTTACAAATGGCATTTATTGGAAACCAAAACTCTTCAGAGGATTGTGTGATCCACCAATTGAGTGAGCTATTTGGAAACACTCTAGACATGGAGGTAATAAAGAGTGTAGCAGTAACATGTAAATATGATGGTTAGTTCTATTTCTAAATACTTTAATTGCCATTTTAACCAATTTAATTTTAATAAATTCTAGTTATGGAGGCTTCCAACAGGTTAGTAGAAATGACAACTATGACTGAAGAGAAAAATTTTATAGGCGAATCGAAAGATAAAAGTTATTCTTCATCTCTAGCAAGCGGAACGTCTTCTATACCTTTAAGCAATTCTTCTAGCTGTACAACAATTTCTTCCAACAATAAATCCAGACAAGCCATGGACTTTGAACGTTGCGTAAACAGTATTAACGAAGGTTATAAAGTAATGATTCTACTAAGAGGTTTGCCAGGATCAGGAAAAACTACTTTAGCTAAAAAAATACTGGAACACACCGTTGGTTTTGACGCAAATTATAAATTACACATTTTAAGCACCGATGATTATTTTTGTCAAAATCCTCGAGGTATTTACGAGTACGATAGGAGGAAAATAGATATCGCTCACAACTGGAACCAAAGTCGAGCATTTCAAGCAACTAGCAGAGGCTTTAGTCCCGTTATTATCGATAACACAAACACGCAAATATGGGAATTGAAAGCATATGCTACAATGGCTATAGATTACGGTTATATTCTTGAAATATTAGAACCCGACACAAATTGGAGATTTAACGATAGAGAGCTTGCTAAAAGAAACACCCACGGTGTTCCTAGGAATAAATTAAAAGAGCTTGTGACTCGCTATGAAAAAAACATTACTGCTACTAAACTTTTATCTGCTTATAAACTACATTATCAATTCCAAAAACCACCTCAGATGA
Organism: Galerucella calmariensis; assembly: GCA_910591675.1. Classification (NCBI taxonomy): domain Eukaryota; kingdom Metazoa; phylum Arthropoda; class Insecta; order Coleoptera; family Chrysomelidae; genus Galerucella; species Galerucella calmariensis. The sequence continues at coordinate 15,314 of CAJUYG010000617.1, forward strand.
GACTGTATCCCCCTTTACACGTTTCCAAAAACCTTACAAATAGCACTGTTAACGAACAACAGATACAACCAGCTGAAACAGTTAATCTTATGAATTTTGACGACGTTGAAGATGATTCACAAAAAAATATCAACGGAAATGATATTTTCGAAATAAGTAGTGATGATGAAAACGATGATTCGAACAAGGATGATTTGTACGCCCAATGGGGAATTAACGAAAATTCTCTCAAATCCTGGGATGTAGTAACGCCACTACAAGATTTTCTCACCAACGATTCCACTTTATTGCAGCTGTCTAATATGGATTGTTCAAAAGTTGAAACTGTTGAAGCTGCTGTTTGTACAGAAGACGAATATTTCCGTCTTATTAAAAACGAAGATGTTTTACCTGGTCTTCACGGTAATATTAAAATCGTTGAAACAGTTAATAGAGACATCAATTTTTCAACACCTAGAAGAGAACCCATTATTTCACTTAAACTAACTCTTGATAAAAGTTGCATTACTGACGATTTATATGAAAATTCTACGTTGCATCTTGCCGAGCTGGAGACTTTATTTCCAACAGTACCTAAAAATCATCTCAGTTACTGGTATAATAAGTGCAAAGGTGATTTAGAATGGACCATTGAGTTTTTATTAGAGGCTGAAGAGGAGGTCATTTCTCTCATTGAAGAAGACGAAAAAGTAGTTGATGAAGATGCTGAAAATAACGATAAAGATGTCGAGATGACCGATGGGAATGATTTAACGTCCAAACCTGAGAATCCGCTTAAGAAAAAACCTAGAAAAACATGCGACACCGAGTAAGTATAGTTATTTCAGTGTAATGACAATTGACAAATGACACAAGAGTACATCATGGTGTACTCTGTGGTAATGACAAGCTGCGTTCGTTATTTGCGCCCGATCTGGTCCGATCAATCGTTTTTGTCTGAATCGTTCGTTTATTACATCTAGAGGTGGGGTAGGTAAATGTTCAGATTAATCTGTGATTACGTGATCAAAATCCGTCGCCTCTGCGATGTAAATAACGAACGCAGCTACAATAAAATAATGCAATGTTGTCAGATATATTTTCTAAAATAGAGGTCAGTGTGTCCAACAAAAAGTGTTTTTTTTTTCTGACAAGAATGACAGTTTAAGATCTACCATTCGAAATGTAAGATTTTTGCATGTTTTTTATCATTGCTAACATCTTTATTGCTTTATTAAAATAATGAATACACGCCCGAAGCGTATATCTTGAAATTGAAATTGACTCTTTAGCTGAATACTCAACATATCGGTGGCCAATAATTCTAGTAACTTTTTGGCAAGTGACCCTATCATTTTTGTTATTCTGTCACTAGTTATGTCAAATGTCAGTTATATTTATTTCTGTTGATATTCGTTCAATTGTGTATGTCCATTTTCGATTAGGTTTTTTTTAGCATTTCTAGTTAGTTGTATCTCTATTCTTCTAACTACTTCTTCCACTGACATCTGACATAACTAATGACAGAGATAACAGAAATGAAATGGTGACATGCCAAAAGTTCCTAGAATTATTGGCCACCGATATATTGAGTATTCAGCTAAAAAGTCAATTTCAATATCAAGATTTACGCTTCGGGGGTGTATTCAATATTCATTATTTTAATAAAGCAATATAGATGTTCGCAATGATAAAAAACATGCAAAAATCTTATGTTTTTAATGGTGAACGTTAACTGTCATTCTTGTCAGAAAAAAACACTTTTAGTTGGCCACACTGACCTTAAAATGATGCTCACTATACAAATGTTCCCCTTACTTCAGCAAACTGTTAGTTCGTAATATTCTTAGAAAGCTAGTTTGAAAATATTGAAAATAATAATAGTGATGTAAATTTATTAGTAAGCATAAATATGAAGCGGTTTATGTATGTTACTATATTTAGGAAAATTTTGAATAGCTGGCAACGTAGCAACAGGTGTCCAATTGAATAATCCCAATCCAATATTTGGCATGATATGCACGTGGTTGAGTTGTTATTTTGTTAGGTTATCTCGCTCCGTTCTTTTCTAAATCACTGACGGCTAAAATCGACGAGAGCTTATTTTCCCGACAGATTCCCCCCACCACGTCAAATTTAGTAGTTGACGTGCGCATGCGTCCAAGCAGCCTTTATCCTTCTATTCGATGTGACTGAATGTGAGCTGATTGGCACAGTTCGTAGGGTACTGAGCTTACAACTCAGAGGTCGTAGGTTCGAAATCCGGTTAGGACCTAGGTTATTTGTTTTTTTTTAGTTTTCTAATTTTGATATTTACTTCAATATTGTTATGTTACTACTAAATTTGGCAACGTTGGAATCGGTCGGGAAAATAAGCTCTGGTTCCAGTATTTGGCATGATATGCACGTGGTTGAGTTCTATGGTCGAGTTGTTATTTTGTTAGGTTATCTCGCTCCGTTCTTTTCTTAATCACTGATGGATCAAATCGCTGGAAGGAAATGAAATTTGTGTGTGTGTGTGTGAGAGAGAGAGAGAGAGAGAGGGTCTCGGACGGTGTCCATTAACCACAGAAATGAAATTTCTTTTGTTTAAAAATACTTACTTCCAGTAAATCGCAAGAAGAGAAGCAAAAGATCAAGAAGATGCTGGAGAGTAAATTCGATATCGGCGGAGAGCATTATTCGCAACATTTACGAAGAATAAAGCAATACAAACTGAGAAATAATAGAACTGATGATGAATCCGTTCCGTCCACAAGCGAAGTACCGAATAACGAAACAGAAAGTGACATTTCCGTGATGAAAATCGAAGACGTGATATCCATCGATTCAGACGTAGAATTAGATGAAGTAGACATCGATAATTCTGAAATATCAGTGGTACAAGAAACCATAGAGTTAAATTTAGGAGAAACTTTTATTTCTCAATTAGAAGCGAGATTCGCAGATCCTAATATACAGTACCCCAAGGGATTGTTACCGGTAGTTCAAATGCCCGTCAATCTAGCCAAACAACTGTATACATTTTACATAGAAAGCGTTTACCAACAAATGGAAAACCAAAATCAAATCCTCAACACACTAATTAAAGAAGACGAAGAATTCGCCAGGAAACTACAAGCCAAAGAACAAGAAGAATTGGACGCTTACAAACCCCCGCCGGTGCCTGATCTGAAAGAAATCATGAACGATCAACGGAAAGCCCAAAACGCTTATCAAACCGAAATCGAAAAATGGAAAACCTTCAACCCGGATACTTTGGCCCACAAACTTACCAAACAAAAGTTGATCAAATTGTTTCCTACGATACCGGAAAACGATATTTTAGAAATACTGAACGCTCACGACAACAATTACAAAGATACAGTGGAAACTATCATGGCTTGCATGGGTATGGAGAATGTCAAAAGCTCTGCCGATATCAAAGAACCGCCTATTAAGGAAGATACTTTGAAGGCAATGAAGGAGGCGCAAAAGAAACATTCTTGCGAGGTAAGTTAACACGAGAAGCTAATTGCAGAGAGGCTTCTACCAATCAGAGAAGGGAACTAAACAGTATTACCAATCAGAGAAGGGAAAGCGCGCTTACACTGAAGTACACTACCAATCAGAGAAAGGAAAGCGCGATTCCACTGAACTACACTACCAATCGGAGACGGGAAAGCGCGCTTCCACTGAACTACACTACTAATCAGAGAAGGG
>CAJUYG010000617.1:32431-60628 GCA_910591675.1 Galerucella calmariensis
GCTGGACAGTTAATAGAAGACTTTTAACACCTCTTATCTGCTGGACATAAAAGACTCTTAACACATATTCTCTGCTGGATAGAAGATTCCCAAAAAATAGCACCAGAAAAGAAAATTGCCGGTTATAAACAGCCCCGATTTGCTGAATTCTAAACTGGGGCAAATATTTAACGGTCAAATTATTTAAGTCTGGTTAAAATGAACACTTTTCCCACATCAAACAGAAAAGCGGCATTGAAATAACAATAGAAAAGGCCATAAATCATAGGACAAAGGGTATAAGGGACGTGTGCAATTTGAAAACAATTTTGTTTTCATTTTTACATTTTTTAAGAACGGCGGAACGTAGAAAAGGGGTTTTAGCGATATTCGTTTCATAGACAAAGGCGTAGAAAAAGGGTTTGAAAAGAAATTAATTGAAAGTTAATAATAGAAGTAGATACAAAAAATTTGATTAAAGGAAGAGAGGTAGCAAGTTTGGGTAATAATAGCTCACCTTGTCCTTCACCTGCATTTCCACGGCGGAGTTCGGAAGGTCGTCCAATATTTTCAAACTTTCCTCATCCAATCGAACTCCGACAGATTTAGTTTTCATCGAGGACTTTTTACCGAACTTCTTCTTCCCTCCAACTTTGTAACTTGGCGAACCGAACAAAACGTCGAAAGCCGAAGCGTGCTTCATCGGCGATTTATTTTTTCCCTTAATCATCGGTTTCGTTACGATTTCACTCGGTGGATCGAACAGATCTTCGTAATCACTACTCCCCGGTGAATACGGCGAATCGAAATCCAACAGTATATTATCATCACCGCTACCATTCTGCGCCCTCTTCCTAGTTACGATTTTATTCGCTTTAGCCGGCATCGGTTTAATCGGCGTCGATTTTATAGCTTTAGTCGGTGGAATTTTAACGGATTTAATCAAATTCGGCAAAACTATCCTTTGAGGTATAGGCGACGCCACCGGCGGAGAGATAACGGTGGCGTTCAAAATATTTATCCTACTAGGAGGTAGAGTTATGGTAAGCGGCGTCGAAGTATTCACCGTCGTCGGTACAGAAGAAAACGGTATAGTTTGAGCGACGGGTTTGACAATTTGTTGCACGCTTTGAATCTGCGTCGGAGATTTGTCGTTATTCGAGTCTGGAGTAACCACTTGAACGCTACTCTGCGAATCAGCCGGTTGAATATCGGCCAAAGGAGGCGTTAAGGATTTCGCGTTGTTTTCCGGCATCGGATTCATCGATTTTTCCAACAAATCAATCGCCGCTCTACTATCGATACTTTCATGACCGTCTTGATTCGATTGTACTTGTACATCAGGCGTTGGAGAACGAGATTTCGTCGGCTCGAACGGATCGTAAGCGTCGGGAGAGCTCGGCGGTGAATTCGGCGGTTCCAGCGGCGTACTCGGTCCTTTATGACCGGGACTCAATCGAGAAACTATATCGTTGGTAACGTTAGTCTCTATATCATCGGGATCTATAAGAGGATTATTTATTGCACGGATCTGAGGAGCTTTCGGGGCTAAAGAGAATTTAACTTGCGGTTCCGGCGGGGTTTTCGGACCGATACCGCGTTCGGGGCTGGCTACTTGTTGCGACGAATCGCAAATATTCGCTTGAACGGCGTTATCTTCGTTCTCCGAATCGGTTAAAACGATAATTTGTTTCGGCGATGGAGTTAATTCTCTAAACGGCGATCTGTCCAAATCGATTATAGCTACCGGCTTAACCCCCGTTAAATCTTTTTTATTTTTTCGCTTTTTACGTTTTTTAGCCGCCGCCGCTGCCGCGGCTTCGTCGGTTTTCCTTTTATCCCGCGTCGTTATGTCTCTGGTTTCGTTTTCGTTGTTAAAACTGACGCTCACTAGAATATTATCGCCCGACGCGAATACTTCCTTCGACGGCGGCGGCGTGCGTTCCCGTTCGTGTCGACGCTTCTTCGCTCTACTTTCCAACGGATCCTTGTTGCGTTTCTTCTTCTTTTCCTTCTTCTTTTTGCTGTTATTAACCGTTACGGTTAAACTTTCCGTTCTTAATAGCTGAGCGTTGTCTATTAGTCGCGGTGGCGTCCAAGAGGGAGACGCGTGCGGTTGAGAACGCGGCGTCCAATCTAATCGATCTCGATCGCGCGGTCTTCGTAACGGACTCGCCGTTCTCGATCTTCGTCCGCTTCTCGGTCTTCTTTTATTTTTAGTCTTATCATCGATTTTTCTCTTTCTAAATCGACTCGTTGACCGCTTCCTTTTCTTAACTTTTAATCCCTTTTTAACCGGCGATCTAGATCGACTTTGCGATTTGTAATTCCTAGATTTTCTTCTTTTACGTTGTTTTTCCTTCGACATTGATCTCCTTCGGGAAATTGACCGTCTAGTTCGGGATATTGATCGTCTAGTTCGGGAACGCGATCGAGCTTTAGAAGGTGATCGAACCGAACTACTACGAATCGGCGGTGTATACGATCGACTTCTAGATCTAGATCTACTCGGAGTGGTTCTAATATCCCTTCCGAATTGATCTTTCGCTATGAGCGGACGCGGTTTTTCCGCTATAATCGCTCGTACGTTGTATCTCTCCAATTCCTTTCGTTTTTCCTTTTTCTTTTTACTATCTCTATCGTTCGATCTATTTCGACTAGTCGGTCGACGTTCTTTATCTCTGTAGTTTCGATCTTTACTGCTTTTACTCAATTTTTTAAAAGAAGCTTCCTTGGTCGCTTCTTCGTTTTCTTTATTACCTTCGCTAGGTTTTTCTTTCTTTTTACTCTTTTTAACTTCCGGTTTATCCACTTCCTTTTCCTTTTCAACTTCTTCATTTATCGATTCTTTATCTTTATTTTTATCGACGATTTCACCTTCTTCGTAATCTTCCGGTCTGGTGAAATCCAATTCGGATTCTTTGGCGTTGATTTCCAAAGCGTCACCGTCGGAAACGGTTTTTAAATCGTGACTTTCGTCGAAATCGTTTCGTTCTTCGTCGGATATCATTTCGGTATCCAAACCTTCCAAGCCTTGTTTCTGCGACTTTTCATCCAAGCACGGCGTGTAACTTCTTTCTTCTTCACTAATATCTTCGGTCATATTATTAATATCACTCACTACAAAACTGTTTTTATCTTTTTTAACGACACTCTCATCATCCTCGGAATCACTATACAACAAATTACTGCTACTCTTCTTTTTCTTCCCGACATCATCTTTCTTCTCTTCCACACTTTCCTCCAAATCATCGCTGAACGGCAACGCCGGATCGTACCGACCTTCGATATTTTTATCCACGGAATCTTCGAACGCATTTTCCGGATCGTAACTTTGATCCAAGGTTTTTTCACCGACAGTAGCCAAAGTTTCATCGGTCCGGATACAATTGTCCGGATCGTACGTGTGATCGAGCGTCGGAGTAGCCGCCGAATCCCTTTCCGGATCGTACATTTCCTCGGTTTCGTTGAAAGTTTCCTCCGGATCGTACATTTCGTTCGGTACCGGCAAGGGATTATTTTCGTCATCCGGTGACGAACCGACTTCGCCGACGTTTTTATCCGCCGGTACACTCAGATCAGTGTGCAGAGCCATCGTTTTACTTTCTTTGGAATAAATACTGAAATTCGGACACTCATCGTCCGATTCTTCTATCGCCGGCTCGGTAACTTCTTTCGAATAAATACTATTGTTGGGACAACCGTCTAAAGAATCGTCGTTGTAGTAATCGTAAGTTTTTAAATTATCCAAAGAAGAAGATTGTACGGCTTCGGATTGGATCTCACCGGATTCTTTTATTACCGGTTCCGGTTCGAAATCCCGACTACTACCGACCGTAGACGATACGGCGGTTTCTTCTTTATTATAATCTTGTTCTTGCACTTTTTCATCGTCGATAACCATGTCGGGTTCACTGTCGTTATTATCGTCTTCGAATCCTAATAGAGGTAGGGTCGGCATCGGTGGAGGAGATAACGGTCGATACTCCGACGCTTCTTCTCCTTTAGTAGTTGTAACTGTTTCTATGTCACTGTATATATCCAACTCAGATTCGTCTCTTTCTTCTTCCTCTTCGTCTTCTTCTCGATTTTCTTCCGAATTACCGCTTAAAGTTCGGTTGGAATAATCCTGCGGGTAATCGTTGTTATCGTTACCGTAACTCGAATAATTCATCGATGAAGACGGTTCGTTATGGTAGAAACTCTGGTTATTGGAATGATACGGTCTTTGTTGTCGATTTTGATAGGATCTGTTGTAGTTTTGATTGTTGCCGCCGTATCTTCGGTTCGGATTGTAATACGGAGTTTCTTTAGCGTTCGCTTGTTGTTTGTTTAAATCGATTTTGGAATCGATTTTAAATTTTCCGGTCGGATCGATGGAATACGAGGCGTTTTTGGCGTACAACTGTTCTTGGCTGGTTAAAATACTGTCTAGTAAATCCGAGGTGCTCGATACGGTTTCGGGCATGACTAAATTTTTTCTTCGGATCGTTCTGCGCATCGTACTAGCGTCGGATCGATTAGGAGCTCTTCGTACTAAAATCTGCAAACCCATGCCGTAATCTTCTTCGTCGGTGAAATAGTCCAAGTCATTATTTTGTCCAAAAAGATGTAAGGTTGGTATACCCGCGCTGTGTCTGATGTGGTTAATACTACCGGAAGCAGTGACCGGTCTGTCGACGACTTTTACATCCGGTAAGTTTTGTGGAACGTTCCTTAGTCCGCACATGCCCAATTGTTTTGCTAATCGTTTTTTCACCGACTTGGGTTTAGAGATTTCTCTTTCGTTTCTTCTGGGTTTTCTTCTGCGTTTCTTTGCTTTTGCTCGTTTTTGCACTGCAACTGTCAATCCTGTAGCTGGATCAATTTCGTAAACAGTTCGGTACTTTGTTGTCCTTTTCCTCCTTCTTCTTCTCCTTCTAGAAGTGCTGGTTACAGTAGAATTTTCCGTCAAGTTTTCTTGTGTGCGGTTTTGCTGAGTGCCTTGCTGACGGTTGTTTGCTATTCGTCGTCTCACTCGTTCAGTTTGTCTTGTACGTGGAATTATTCTGTTGGAAAAAGAAAACCGTACATTTTTATGTCAATACAATTTATACGAATGATTTGGGACAATAGAAACTAGTATTTTGCCCTTTTCGCAAAATTTATGAACTTTAAACTTAAATATCTTCATTTTTCAAAAAAGTACATTGAAAATTTACCCAACTTTTCTTTAAAATCAATTTTTATATTCATTGAATACTCACAAGTAGTTAAAACTAAATTTAACCCCATCTCCAGCTCAATAAAAACTTATATATCTCAAAATGTTATATATTTTTTTGGAAATATCTCGAAATATTATACATTTTTTGGATATATTTTGAGATTTTATGAATTTTCAATTGAATTTATCTCGAAATTTTTAATATTTTTTGGATATACCTACCTTGAGATTTTATCAATTTTTCGGAAATATCTCAAAATTTTATACATTTTTTATGAATATATCTCGAAATTTTCCACATTTTTGGGTTATATCTTGAGATTTTATCAATTTTCCGGAAATATCTCAAAATTTTATACATTTTTTATGAATATATCTCGAAATGTTTCACATTTTTTTGATAAACCTCAAGATTTTATCTATTTTTCGAAAATATCTCAAAATTTTATAAATTTTTTTGGGGGATACCTTGTAATTTAATGAATTTTTCATGAATATATCTCGAAATTTTTCCCATTTTTTAGATATTCTCGAAGTTTTATACATTTTTTATGAATATATCTCGAAATGTTTCACATTTTTTGAATATACCTTGAGATTTTATCAATTTTTCGGAAATAGCTCAAAATTTTATACATTTTTTATGAATATATCTCGAAATGTTTCACATTTTTTGGATATACATTGAGATTTTATCAATTTTTCGAAAATATCAAAATTTTATACATTGTTTTTGGAGATACCTTGTAATTTAATGAATTTTTTATGAATATATCTAAAAGTATATTTCAAATCAAATAAATTACAGTATATTTGAGAGATAATTAGGTAAGTTTTCACGAAATTTCGTAAAAAAATACTTTTTTGAAAAAGATAAAAATAAAAAGCCAAAAACATGGTTATTTGAGTTTTTCACATAAATTTTGAGGTTATGTGTAAAAATTGTGGATACAAAAGTTGTAGATCTTTTTTTTACCCACAACTTTGCCATTTAACTTTTTTCTGTAGGACTTGTAGTTTTGCCGGAAATCAGGATAAACCATTTTTTACCCTTGAAAACTCACCCCCTCCACTTCCCGAACTCGGATCACCCATAATTGATTTTTTATAACTTTTTATATACGAAACGATCAGGAATATATTTGGAATTTATCTGGAACGAACTGCCTCCTGGACTTCTTTTTGTCAAATTTCTTTAAATAAATTATATTTCTTACCAGGTGAGTACTCGTGTTATTAACTTACGACTGACAGTTAACCATCAATTTTAAATCTTGGAGCTCACTTTTCACCACTTTTTGTAAATTTCAACTTTTTTAATTAATATTTCGACATGTTATCTCTTTAGAATAATTTTTAGCTCTCCTATTTTGTTTTATCCACAAACTTTTTCATATTTCTAAATTCCTACTAGATGACTTCCGTATATTTATTTGAGATCTATTTTATTTACAGGTCAATCACCTACACATCTGATTTGCACCCTATGTCTCTGTATCACGATTGTCATTGGCCGATTTGTTTAAGTTTTCAACTGTCTCACTCTTGTCACTGTTCACCACCTTTTATTTGTAACGATTTTATAATTCACCAACTTATATTACTTAATATCTAATTATACAATAAATTAATTTCAAAATTATTATTTGTACGAGGATCAATCAATATTATAATGTCACTTATACGAGGTCGTCTCAATATCAATAATAACAAGAAAAAAAACTTACCTTGAGGATCTGTTGCTTCGCGTCGGCCGAAACGTCCTATCCATACCCTCTTCGTGTTCCTGGAACAAATACTGCAGATCGTAGGAGTATTCAGTTTCACTGTTTGAGCTGCACGATTCGCAATACCAAGATCCAGCTGGAACTTCATTGAGAGGAGGGTTTAAGCAATAAAGATGAAATCCTAAATCGCATCCGTCACAGAGCAGCATTCTATCTTCGTGATCATTTGATCCACATATTTCACAAAATGTCGGATCTTCAAAGATATCCACTTCGTTTTGAGGTACTGGACGTTCTATTGGGATTTGTCTGATTACTTTGCCATTTAAATTGGCTCTCACCAGTATCAAGCTAAATACAATAAAAATTCATTAGTCTACTTCACTTTAATGTATTTAAAATTTACCTATATTCTTGTCGATCAACCGGACATGTGTTAACATTCTTTGACCATTCCTGTATACAATCCAAGCAAAACATGTGATCACAAGCCTCTGGAGTACCAATTTCTTGATTTTTGAATGAAACCAAACAAATAGGACATTTTTCAGATTGGCCATCACTTAATTCTGATTCAGAATCATTTTTAATTAACTGCATTCCATTTTTTGGTTGTGTTTCATCCTCTAGATCAGAAAAATCTGATTCCCACTGGCTTGTAGAACTGTCATCATCAGAATCACTTTGTAGTCTTCTTGGATTTATAGGATGATGTTGACCTATGTCAGAATCATCTGAATCTTCTACATCTGAGTCAGTATCAACTCTCTGTAAAATATTGGTAACAATTAAGTTGAATATATTAATAATTATAATTAGTTGCAAAAATTAACATAACAGCCATGGTTAAAAACCTGAAACATTCTTTTTAACAAATTTATAATGACATAATTTTTGTATGTAAGTTTAAATAAATAAAAACCATTGACCTGCCACTAAATTTAATGTTTTACTTTAAATTTGTACGAATATTTTTGTGATTTCTTCAGTTTAAAAACCCATACCATAATTTTCCTCTTACGGTTGTTAAGTATTGGACTGCTATCACTGTCCCTTGAATCTAATCTAACTGCTCGTTGCCTTCTTCTTAGTCTCGAAGATGATGAATTGCCTATAATGGGGCTTCCACTGGAAGTGCTACCTGGACTATCTTCTAGTCTTCGCAATTTCCTCTTGCGTTTTGGTCCGGCATCACAGTCTTCACTGCTACTCATTTTTGATATTTCACAAAAGTTCAAAGCATTGATTTCGTTGGCAAATTTGTAATTTTACAACTTCATTAAACAGTGAGTGCCTCAATAATCGAATACACTTTATGTTTCTACGACTAAAACAAATTTTATAAATCAAGTTGACATGTCTAATTTTTCTCCGTCAATGCCAAAATGGCGTAATCGGGATTAAAAAGGATTGTTCTTTTCACCTGAAACTACTAGCTCATTGTCATTAAATAAAGGTGAGTATACTTTTTATGTGTGCTAAACAAAGACGTATCACAAGTTCTGGAGGTGATCGATCGAAAAGAACAGTCTACTGACAAGAATACTGAATCTAGATCAGTTAGACAAGGAAATACGAAAAAGAATCCAAAAGAGAGAGACATAAGATATTCAGAAGTGTATACTAAACCAATTCTCATTTTTGCCGATACTTCTTTTTGAATTTTTTTTGTATTAATACTTTAATTTAATGTCAATTGAAAAAAAATAGAGTTGATGACTATTTCTGTTCAATCCTACTAAACTATTATAATTAATTTTAGCAATGTTTATCTTCACGGATGCTACGTCGAGTAGCTACTTCTTTTGTGTTGGGATCAATAGTTTCTGTCACATGTCAAACATATTCCCATCTCATTTTCAACAATAAAAAACTGCATTCCCCATCTCAGTTATTTAATTTTCTATTGATAGCACCGAGCAGCTGTTCAATGCATATTAAAAAACGCAAATATTTCAACTACTCTGAATAATTTGAGGTGAGGTAATCATAAAGATTAATATTAGTATATTTGGATTACCAATAATTTAAAAACCGTCACAATGCAAGGAATGAATTTAAAATCTTTACAAAAACACAAAGCAGTAAGTACCTGTTCTACAATCTAGCATCTGGTTTAATTTTGTATGAATTGTTCCTAACCTCAACTCCCCATTGTTATGTCATAGAATATGGCACTAGATATTATTCAAATTAATAATTTCTCAATTTTCAGTTAATTCCATTATATTTTTGTGTTGGACTGGGGTGTGCCGGAGCTCTTTTCTACACTCTAAGATTAGCTACCAGAAATCCTGATGTACAATGGAACAGATCAGGCGATATCTCCAATGAAGAATTTAGAAAGAAGCAATACAAGGTATAATATTGTTTAGTAATATTTATACATTTATTAACAGTAATATTTTGTTCCAGTTCTACTCTCCTAATGTTGACTATTCAAAAGTAGAAAGTCCTGCTCCAAAATATTAAAGTAATTACACACCCAGTAGTTATTATATTTAATGTAAATTTTTTCCTTAAATTATAATTGTCACCAGCTGTGATATATATCTTTATTAAAGCTGTGTGAAGTAGTTATTATGCACTATTATTTAGTAAAGAACCTCAATCTTTCTTTCCAGCCCACTGCAATGTCTAAATAAAATTTGTCATTACAAATTTTCAATATTTTATTTTACTTTTTATACAAAAATCTTATACTATATAATTTATAAATCTTAATATCATATATTTACACTTATTGTCATAGTATCTTATGTTAATATAAACAAATGTGGTACATATTTTACGAAAACAAAAATTTATTTAATTCAAATTAAAATTACATTTTTATGAACACAAATTGGCAGTAAATTGTACTTATATAAATTAAGTATTTAAGAGAAACATGCTTCTCCAATCTCAATCCAGAAGTATTGATTACGATCTCCAGTATCTCTAATTCCAATATCAACTATTGGTAATCTTTGGGGTTTGTCTGTAGCATACACCAGCACTGAATCAGCCCAGTCGTCTCTTCGATACTGTAAAAAAATAATTTAATTTTGCCTCTAATACACAAGTTTCTGCTGTACTAAATTAGGAGTATATCCATGTACCCAGTGTCCCAAATAAATATATGTGGTGCAGTACTAAAGACTTACCCTGCATTCATCACTGATAACTTCGTATTTTAGTTTTCCTTTAGGTGTGATTTCAACGTCATTCCAGGTCAATAATTTAATTCCCTTTCTAAAAGTATGTCTGGTCGCGTCGAAGTAAGCCACGGATTTTTTACAGTGATACGTTATATTTTGAGAAGCTTTCGAAGAAAGTAGATGTAAAAATGATATTTGGGTACTATCAGCTTTGTAAGTCATCTGCAACAACAACAAAATATTCAGTACGGTGCATTTTATTAATGCTTTATACTTTTATACCTTCATGCCTTGTTGTACTTCTCCAAGCCAAATTTCAGGTTCGTTTCCTTGATAATGTACTTCAGATGATTTTGTTGGGCTCGGCATTATACACGTGGCTTTCTCCTCCATTTTACAGTAAACCAGAATTGCGTCTTTAATGTCTCCACCATTAGGATCTATCCAATATTGCCCTGCAAACGATATAACGTTTCAATAAATAACACATTTCCAGTAATAGAAATATCTACCATCTTCTGAATCTGGATAAGCGGCTTTGATATCTCTGCAAGTTTTTCCCGGAGAATTTTTCTGTCCGTTCGGCTTTCTTAATTTTTCAAAGGATGTTTTAAGTTGCTCGAAAGCTTTGTCTATCAATTCCCTGGTCTCTTCTGGAGTTAGTTCTTTACCAAATATTCTTGGTGGCTGGTCATTCATGGGATCCGGACCTTTTTGGTTGTTTTGTCCTTGAGATAATAAGGCGGCTAAGCTTGCAGCATCATAATTGATTCCATCACCAGGTGGTCCTGGAGGTCCCGGAGGTCCTAAAGAAAACAAATACTGTAAATAAAAAAATAAACATGAATAATATATTGTACCTGAAGGTCCTTGTGGTCCTTGTCTTCCATCTTTTCCGGATTCTCCTCTTGGACCTGGAGGACCCATGAAACCTTGTAGTCCACTACTTCCATCTCTTCCTGCTGGCCCTCTTGGACCAGTATCTCCATCTTTTCCTGGTAAACCTCGTTCACCTGCTGGACCTCGTTCTCCAGGAGCACCCTAAAACCAAAATAAGGTTTTATTATAGCTGTTTAAATTCAAAAATATATTTATTGACCTGTTGTCCTGGTAAACCTTGTAGACCCATTAAGCCAGCATGTCCTTTTGGTCCCATCAACCCCATATCACCTCGATCTCCTTTAGATCCTTGAAGACCGGGAGCTCCCGGCTTACCTCTTTCTCCAATTGGACCGTCTGCTCCGGGTGGTCCTTGTTCTCCACGAGAGCCTCTTTCTCCAGTCATACCAGCAGGTCCTGGTGCTCCAACTGGGCCCTAAAATTTGTGTAACTGTCATTGATGTAATACAATTTTTAATATTTGACACTTACTGGTAATCCAGGAGTTCCTATAGTTCCAGGTTGTCCAGGCAGACCCTGAGGACCTTTGTCACCTGGTCTTCCCGAAATTCCCGGTAGCCCAGGTTTTCCTAGATAATATTGAAACATTTATAAATTGCACAACAGGAAAATATTTATTTATCAAGTTTAAAATTCTTATTATTTTATATTACCTGTAGGTCCTTCTGGACCTTGATCTCCTGTTGGTCCCGGAGGTCCAGGTAGGCCTGATGGTCCTTGTTGTCCTGGCGGCCCCTCATTTCCTGGTTTTCCAGATACTCCAATTTCTCCTTGAAGTCCTCTAATACCTTGATTCCCGATGGGGCCAGTTGGTCCTGGATATCCCGGTAGTCCCCTTTCTCCAGCGGGTCCTTGAGGACCGATTGGCCCTACAGCACCAGGAGAGCCTTCGTTTCCTCTTTCTCCTTTAGCACCTTCCAATCCAGGAAGTCCTGAAAGACCTTGTGGACCTGGTAGGCCCTGTCTGCCTGTGTCTCCAGTGGATCCTTTTATACCAGGTGGTCCCTGAGGACCTGGTGCTCCAGCACTTCCAGGTAGTCCCTGTAAATATATTTTTTCAAATTCGTAAAATACATTTTAATGTAAAAAATCTTACAGATGGTCCAGGCTCTCCAACCCTACCAGGAGGTCCCATGATTCCAGCATCTCCTCTAGGTCCAGATTCTCCTCTAGCACCTTTTGCTCCTGTTAATCCTATAGGTCCCTGTGGTCCAGACTCACCGGGTTTACCTATTAGACCTGGATTACCTTGCACACCTTTCATACCAGTAAAACCTCTGTCTCCCTTAACTCCTGGCAACCCTATTAGACCTGGTGGCCCGGGGAATCCTTGAGATCCAGGAGAACCTGCTGCTCCTCTTTCTCCTGGTGCACCTGGGGCACCTTGTTCACCTTAAAACAAACACATTATAAATATAACAGTTCCACAGGATTTAATTTTAAGCCACCAACCTGCAACTCCAGGTGATCCTGGTTCTCCTGGTGCTGCCGGTTCGCCTGGTGGACCAGGTGGACCTCCTGGTCCAACCAATCCCCGTTCACCTTGACGTCCAGCAGGACCTTCGGGTCCAATAGGACCGGCAGATCCATGTTCACCTTTTTCACCTTGTGGTCCAGTTTGTCCTCTCAATCCTGGTAATCCCATTGCACCTGGTAATCCGGGGTGTCCTTTAGATCCAGGTAACCCATCTGGGCCCTGTGATATTTCAAAATAGTATTAAAATTTAGTTAATCATATTAAATTTGAATACTTACTGGTGGACCGTCAACACCTTGAGCACCTGCTGATCCTTTTATACCTTGTATGCCTTGCGAACCAGGACCTCCACGTTCTCCGGGAAAGCCTCTTTCACCTCTTTGCCCTTGTGGTCCTGGAGCCCCTAAGGGACCTTGTACACCTGGCTCTCCATCTTTTCCTGGTTGCCCAGGATTTCCCATAGCTCCAGGAAGTCCCTATAGAAAATTATGTAGAAATTAAAATGCATTACTATTATATTCAAATTTACCTGGAAACCTCTTGGTCCGTCAACTCCTGGAGGTCCCCGTTCACCATCAATACCAGATGGTCCAGGCGGACCCTGAGGTCCAGTACGACCATCTTTTCCAGCGTCACCTCTAGGACCTGCTGGTCCTGGAGGGCCTGGCTCTCCGTCTTTACCTGGTTCACCCTAAACAAAAATATAATAAAAATCCCCAAGTCTAATAATTATATTTTACAAAACACATACTGATAATCCCCTTTCTCCTGGAGCTCCCAAAGGTCCTGGAAGTCCCTGAATTCCTTGTGGTCCAGGCTCTCCTTGTTTTCCGTCTTGTCCTGGTAGTCCTCTTTCTCCTGGAGAGCCCGGTTTTCCAGCTACGCCAGCTCTACCAGTTATACCTCTAATTCCTTGCAGACCTGGCGCTCCTTGTCTACCAGGTTCTCCTTGAGAGCCTCTAGGACCGGAAGGGCCAACACTACCTCTTTCTCCGGATTGACCTGAAGGTTAAAGTGTTGGTGAACATTTTCAATTATATTGTTAAATAATTCACCTTTTGGTCCTGGTGCTCCATCTGGACCTGGAAGACCTCTTACTCCAGCAATTCCACGCTCTCCAGCAATACCTTGAGCTCCAGCAGGTCCTCTCATTCCACGCTTACCGCGTTTACCTTCTGGTCCTGTTAAGCCGGGAAGTCCTCTTGGACCAGGTGAGCCTATTTCACCTTTCATACCATTTTCACCTCTGTAACCTCTTTCTCCAGGAAGGCCCTAGAAGAAGAGGGAAAAAAAGTTTACTAACCATAAATATTTTGCAAACAGTTATTTACAGAAATTCCCTTAGATCCGGGTTGACCGGGACTTCCAGCTAATCCAGGTGGTCCTCTAGCTCCAGGAAATCCTGGAGGTCCCACGATTCCCGGTGATCCTGCGTTTCCTTTTTCTCCTGGATATCCGTCTTTTCCTGCGGGTCCTGGTGGTCCTGATTCTCCGGGAGATCCTGGCCTTCCAGACTCACCTAAATATAAAACATTTTGAATTAAAGTTTGAATGCCTACCTATAACTTAGTAAATTACCTCTGGGTCCTTGGAATCCTTGACTGCCTTTTGGTCCTTGTCCACCTTGATCTCCTTTTGCTCCTGGACTTCCCGGAAATCCTGGCGATCCTGGTTTTCCATTCGCACCCTTTTAAGAAAATATGAATATTCACAATGATTTTATTTTTAATTAATTATCTCAACAACTTACAGGCAATCCCGGTGGTCCAGCAATTCCATCAATTCCTCTTAATCCAGGAGGTCCAGGTGGTCCTTCTCTACCTCTTTCTCCTCTTGGACCTGCTGGACCTATAGGACCAATTGGTCCCATGGATCCCGATACACCCTGTGATCCTTTCTCACCCCAAGCACCTTGTTCTCCTTTACTACCATCCAAGCCTGGAAATCCACGGTGTCCTTTCGCTCCTGGTAATCCTGGCATACCTGGAAGTCCTCGAGGTCCCGTAGGACCTACAGAACCAGCTACTCCAGGTTCACCGTCATCTCCTCTTTCCCCCTTGAAAATTTAACAATTTAAAAGTACAATAATAAGCTTATTTTTGTGCTTACGTCTTTTCCAGGAGGTCCTGGTAATCCTCTAGGTCCGGGTGGACCGGTTGGTCCACTTGCTCCAGCTTCTCCCGTCTCTCCACGGAGTCCTTGAAAACCTTGTGGACCTGCAGGTCCTACTGGTCCTGTAAATTTAAAATGAGTATACTTTGTTATAAAAAATATTTGTTGTAAATACCTGGTGGACCTCTTGATCCTACTGGTCCAACTTGAGCTTGAAGGTATTGGAAAGGTTCTGGGTAACTAGGACCTTTATCTCCGCTAGCTTGGTTTTGAGACAACTGGTGATAGAAAGCTGATAAATCAGGTAAAGGTCCAGGTGGTCCGGGTGGACCTGGAATACCGGGATTTCCTGGGCTTCCGGGTATACCAGGGTCACCAGGTATTCCCTGTTCTCCAGGATCTCCATGCTCTCCTTGTGGTCCTAAAATATTTTCCATTAAATATAATTTATTGACTTGAAAAATGATATTACCTTCTACAGGAGTGGCAAGCTTTTGCAGACAATCACCATCCGTATTGCATTGAATCTTTCCTCTGACACAAGTACACTCAGTGCACTCACCCACCTTCCATTTCTGCTTGTCTTCGTACAGCTGGTTGTCTTGCTTGCAGCTAAACGATTTTTCAGTAGTTGGGGGAATCACATGAACATCCACGCTACCAGTAGGCTGGGGGTTCCGAGGAGTAGGACGTTCGTTATCTGGCTGGACAAAAATCTCCGTCGTTCTTTCCGGATAACGGGATCGAGGACGTTCATTTGCTGGCTGGGGAGTCGTTAAGGGAGGAAGGGTGGAAGAATACGTAGAAGGTGGAGATGATGTGGCTAAAAATATAAATAAAAAATTGTTTTCTAAAATAAAAGTAATTTGAGGTAGGTACTCACGCTTCCTTGTTTCATTTTCATCGTAATAATCATCATACTCATCTAGTCGGCCGTATTCATCTAGATCGCTGGGTTCTTGATTTTGGACATCGTTAGTTTGATCTGGATCATCTGTTTTGAGTTTTTCTTTCGATTTATGTTTACTACTAGATCTTGCTGTTACTGAAGGACTTGTAATTATTATGGTTACGAGGATAACCAGTATGCAGGTATTGAAGTTCATCCTTCAACACAAATTTGGAAAAAATAAAGTGAAAAAGAATGAAGGGAAGTTGGGAGGTTGGAAATAAATAGTATAAACTTATAAAACACCCTGTATCTCGGTTATAAAGTGCAGAAGAAACATTAAATATAGGTTTTTGGAAGCAACCATCTACAGTTAAAGTTTGGCCCTTTCCCATAATGAAACACCCTGTATAAATTTCAAAAACTATCAAAAAAATATTTCACTACTTTAAATTAATAAAACACAAAAAATAACTAACCTTTTAAAACCACTAAAGGGGCACCAAAAAGGGCCCTAAAAAATCGCGTGCCCCGTTCCAGGGATCGCACTATATAAACCAAAAGACACTTACACAACTATTTATCTATTTGAGCTAGAACCGTTTGGAGGGAGATATCGTGTTTTATATTAACGCATATTTTAATTACATTGCGTATAAGATCGCTCCCACTCTTAACATTTTTCTAATAAATAATGGATTTGTCCTAAATATTTCCAGAGATGGACTTCACATTATAATAAACTTTTCAGCTTAAAAGATTTAATTGCAACAAAAATTATATTGTAACTTTAAGTAGGTGTATATACTTTCATCATTCCCTAGATTTTATACACTTGGAGTATGATACATGAACATGAAGATGGTTGTAACAACATGAAATTTTAATACGGTCCTGGCTGTGTCTCAAATATAGAAATTGATAGTGTTATTTACCATAAAGATTCAATTTATTTTTTAAATTAAGGATACATATGGTTATTGGTGTTTTTGGGGTCGTGAGTTGATTTATATGTAGATTCGTTTAACAACCCTCAATTATAGACGTATATATGTGTATAAAATTGAAATAGTTTTACAAATAGTGCATACCCTGTATTATTAAATGCAATTGCATATTTCAAATGCACACAGTTCTAAAAATAAAGGAAAATAAATCGTTGTTTATGTGATTCCGTCATACAAAAGAATAATTTGATTACTGTTATAAAAATAGACAGTTCTGGATATAAATTACAATTTACTACATTGACAAAATGACCTTAATTAATGTTTTCTGTAAGTTCCTTGTGGCATTACTTATTCTGTTTTCTCTTATTTTTTGGGAATCAAACCACAATAATGTTTTTTATTTTTTATTTCGACGTTGTCAAGATTAACTAGTAAAATTTAAAAGACGTTCTGTATATTGGATATTTTTCAAGGAACTGCCTGTACATTGATTTTTTCAAGAGACTTTCTGTGTAATGATCATTTTTCATGGGACGTTCTATATACTGATTCTTTTCAAGATACACTTTTTGTACATTAATTTTATTTATGTGAAGAAGTTCTGAACATTGATTACAATCTATGGGACGTTCTGTACATTGGATATTTTACAAGGGATTTCCCATACATGAGACTCTGTGTAATGGTCTTTTTTCAAGCTACATCCTGTATATTAATTATCTTCTGTAAGTTCCTTGTGGCATTACTTATTCTTTTTCTCTTATTTTTTGGGAATCAAACCACAATAATGTTTTTTATTTTTTATTTCGACGTTTCGGTAGCGTTCCAGCTACCGTTGTCAAGATTAACTAGTAATAAAATAATTTTTGGTCCCTATCTGACACAACGAAAAAAATATGACAACTAGATAATCAATAATATTTTGAAGTTTAAGACTACAAAACTTTGTTGTCAAATTTTATTAAGGTCCATTCATAGTAGATCACATCTCTGGTAAAATGTGAAATAAAATATTTCATTTTATGACATTCTAACGATATGATAGTCTACTAGAAATGGAATCCAGTGAAGTGCACATTCCAGGAATGGTTTTTATTGGGATAGCGCTTTTTTTCGCTTATTTTGGAAATGTTGTTAATAAAACGCGTTTGTTGTTACTTTTTTGTGTATGATTATTTTTGTTTTCAAAATACGAGTATGTATAACTCAGTTTGGTGATTTTGTGTATTGAAGTGTGTATCGATTAACAACTATTCCAATGATAAATCATAAGAAAACCTGGATAAAAACTTATGATGCTATCCTGATAACGCAGGTAATTGATTATTGGAAATTTCTCTTTCTAACATTGGTAACCAAATTTGACTACATTCGGCTGAAATGCTAGCTACACATTTATCTGCATTCAGTTGTATTAAAGCACTTTCTTTGATTTTTCGTCTTTTATTATTGGACTCTTTCAATATTATTTTTGTCGAATCCCATTGAATTTTACGCCCCTCTTCCCAAGATGTTTGCAAATACCTGACTTAAAGAACTCCCTATCTTTGATAAATTTTTTATGTTCACTTATTCGGACTTTCAATGGTCTAGTCTAGATCTTTCACCCAAATAGAATTTGTCGCATTCACAAGATATCTGATATATTACTCTTAATCTCAACACATAGACAAAATTATTTCAAAACCATTGACTTCTTTTATAAATTATTATTTTTCATCTTCAAAGATTTGGTTTGGATAAGTTAGGTTTGGGGGGTAATTACCCCTCCAAGCCTCGATTTTTTGCACCTGCAGAATGTTGTTTGTGTTATTTTTTAGTAATATTATCTCTGAGAATATATTATGATCTCATTTTTATAACACATGAAACTTTTTTAGTTTGTTTTCATTATTTAATATGTCTATTTTGGAAATATATTCGTATTTTACTTTTCTTATTATGATGATTTTCATATTCATTACCCCCCAAAACCAGTACTGGATCCGCCACTGGGTTTGGCTATGACAAAACAAAAACTAAATAAAATAGAATCCTTTAAGGTAAATTAAAACAACAGATGTGAAATATAAAATGTTCCTAAATCTATATAATTTCAGAATATAAAACTATTGTTCCAATTTATTTTGTTAAAGTCCAGTTGCATCTCGTAATTATATCAAAAACCAATCGATAGGAATGAAATAAAATTAAACACGTCGACCAATATACTATTTTCTATTAACACATGAAAAGAATCAATGCAATGAAAAAATAGATCGTCCTATTGAGGTTATTATTCTACATATTTATATTTATGAATCGTAACAATTAATATTTAACGCAAATATGTCCTATTTCTTTTTAAATTATATCAATTAAATCGTTGCGGAGGTACTTTGATATATCAATGGTATTTCAAATTAGATCAATGTGCATTTACAGAGAGTGTATCTAACAAAAATTATAGAAATATTTAGAAAATAGAAATTGGTTAAATAAACTTGGGCACTTGGCCACAGAACCTAACATTTTTTGACTTCAAAGATTTCAAATTAATAACTACTGTTCTATTCTACTTTATTTTTTAAAAATCTACATTAAAATTTGATGTACAGTAGTTACATGTGCATTTTCAAGTCTTTGACCCAGTGAAAAATGAGAGTATGTCTGTGAAAATCATTAAAAAACGTTACATCATCTTCAGGCATGTGTTTCTAATGGTTTTCATGTATTGATAATATTGCGAATCACAGTTGTTTTTCATATCATTTGTCATTGGGTGAGATTCTCGATTAATTAATAATAATTTTATTTAGTAAACATCGTAATATTTATCAACCAATAAACTTGTCTAAAAATCAGTTATCATTAAACCGAGTTTAGGGGTTTGATTTTTGAATCTCGCATCTGCAGATTTCTTCAAACAGTTCATCAACAGTTCAATAGATGGCCTAGGCATCAAGTTTCAAAATGTGTATATTGTGTTGCCTATCTATCTTATTATAGTTATCTATAATAAGTAGGGACAGTCGTTCAAAGAGGGCGTCACTTTATTGAATATTTTGTGTAAAACATTGAGTAATAAAAATAAAAGGTGTTATTTGCGTGAAGATCAATTGCTTATAAATAATTTTACAGACTCATTTAGATTGACAAAATTTGCAATTCCTTTCTAAACTTCAGAGTACAATTTCCATTCCAATTCAGTTTCAGGTATTGACTGTTTTTGTATGTTATTTTGGATATCTTATTGTATGAAAGATGTTAAATTAATAATATTATATTTCCTAACTTTCAAAGGGTTTTTTTATTCTCCTACCGTAATTCTTTATAATATTATTCTAATAGAATATTTGCAGCTGAATGATTTAGCACAATAATGTTATTTCTTAGTCTTTGAAGACTTGACTTGACTAAAAAACAAATATTGAAGTGCAAAATCATTCAATTGCAAATATTGTACAATATTACGCGTATGCTGAAATCTTAAAAATTCGAAAAGCGCGCGTCTTGAGTGCTAGTTCGTACCAGTAGCCAAGGTAGGCGCTAGTGGTAATTTTGTGCCACAAAACACTATATTTATTAAATATTACTCTATGGTGTAAAAGAATTCAGATGTGTGTATTCTTTGGTAAAAGTAAAGTTGTAATTTACAACAACAAACAAATTATCATAAAAATAAGTTCATCTTGAGTCTGGGATGCTTACCACACCCATATGCTCAATCCCTTGAAAGATGGGATGGAATCAAAGGATGAAGTTTTGCCAGGATCACCCTGGGAAACTGGCGCCGACCACACACACATGTCTTATGCGAGTGTCCGGAGTTGTCGTCAATAAGATAGTGTGTGTCGGATGAGTCTTTGTCTACACCTGCCGATATAAAGGGGATGTCTCCTAGTGACCTGTCCACCTTCCTGGGAAGACAGCTCCTCAGGAGGATGTACAATGTGGCCTAAGTGCTGTGAGCCTACACTCACCCGCCCTACTCTACAGATACAGAAGTTCATCTTGAAAGAGTGAAAAGTTTTCATCTTGAAAGAGTGAAAAGTTTTCATCGGGAATTTGGTTATAAAATCAAACAACTTCATAAACTTACATTATCTTTATTTTTCTTACTGTAGTAGATTCAACATAGAACATAAAAAAACTGTATGGAATGAAAACTATTTTACAAAAAAAATCTCTCGAAGTAAAATTCTAAATTTGAACAATAGAAAACTATAAAATTTGATATCTTTATTTAAACAGTATCTAAACCTTGGAGTTTCTTATCGAAGAGCCATTCTCCAAGATTTCCGTGAGTCGCCATCAACTTCTCCAAATTGGATACTTTTCCAGCAATGTCTCTTTGTCCATGGTATTGTTCTTCGAGGAAGTCTCCAGTTAGATAATCAACAAGCTAAAAAAAAAATACATTCAACACCAACAATATTTTTGTTGCGGGAAATGTACTTACATGGTAATCGTTGTAGTTAGAACCGTCTTCACAAACTTTAATGACATCTCTGATTTTTCTGGTAACTGATGCTTCCAGTTTAAGGGCATCTTTCAAAGCACTCACTCCACTATCCCAAGAAGTGATTGTGGGTGGAATCTGAAAATCAAAGTTACATTATAGTTAATC
Source organism: Galerucella calmariensis (assembly GCA_910591675.1). Classification (NCBI taxonomy): domain Eukaryota; kingdom Metazoa; phylum Arthropoda; class Insecta; order Coleoptera; family Chrysomelidae; genus Galerucella; species Galerucella calmariensis. Next base: position 53,421 of record CAJUYG010000617.1, read on the forward strand.
AAAATTGGTAAGGATCGTAGTGCTATTAAAAAGAGCCTTCTTGACAGGAACGTTTGGAAAAAATTTCATTAAAATGAAGATTGCTGTTTCTTTTTCATATATTTTATATCTTTCAACTTATTTATTAATATAATCATGTTATTTTGAAAACAATGGATATAATTGTGTGAAAAATATATCAATTGTAAAAGTCTAATTTGAAATTCTAATCAATGTATTGGAATTTCGCCTTCTATGTCCTTCTGTTATTATCAATTTTTAAAAACTCGTCCAGTGATAACACAGCCCTTGAAACGTTTACGTGTTAAACAATAGATAATCAAATTTAAGTACTTTTTGATAATTATAATAGTCGACACATGTTAAAAAAGTATCCCTCATACTTACATTTCTTTTAATGAGGTCGCTAACATCAGAAGTGAGTTCTCCTCTCATAAGCAAATAGGTAATCAGTTTAATAGCGTGTTCTCTTTCTTCGCTGGCTGATTTGAAGAACAAGTCAGCAAAACCAGGTCTGTTGATAGTGTCGCGAGAGAAATGAGCTCCCATAGCTAAATATTGCATGGAAGCTTTAAGTTCTTCTACTATTTGTCCTCTCATTTTTGTTACACATAGGTTGTTCATATCAATCCAGTCCTTGGGGATGTCCAGTTCTTGATATGCACCTACACAAACATTAATCCCTATACTTAGTACATACCAAGTATGTTTATACAAAGATTATTTATAAATATATTAACTCATCTTCAATAGTTAATTACGATCACATAAATAGAACAATCAATTTTTTTAAATATAGAATTCCAAAGACGTAGTTATTGAACAATGGTGGTTAGCCTACCTACATATTGGATGAATAGCCACTACCACAAATATGGACATCGTAAAACAAATTCAGAAAAAAAAGTTGCAATAGAAAAAAAATCTGAAAAATTACGAGTTGGTAAACTTACATTTGAGCTGGATGGCAGAGAGTCCTGCGATACATGCGAAGAAAACGATGATAGCTGCAACGGATTTCATGTTTGATCGTTCTACAAAAACAATGAACTGTTTTTCTAAATAGCTCTAATATAGTTACTGTAGTCTGCCTTTACACTCACTGGTGCAGAAGGTGGACTATGATACAATTGGATACAATACAATCTACGAACTTGCGAGATTAGAAGTAAATATAATGTTTTGCGCACTGCACTACCGTGACATTATCTGGAACTTTGTTTTTTACCAGAATTTTGAGGCTTGAAGAGTACAAGCAGCATAAACACTTGATTTGATATCGTCCAATCGGTTCGTGCAATGTTGTCGATGCTACAAATTTAGTCATGAAATTCATAAATTAATAAAATATAAATCTTATAAAGTGTAACTATTGTTAATGTGATGACCCATATTTTTAATCCCTTTGAAGGAAAAAGCCGCTTAATGGCGTGCATAAAACTTTCTTATAAATTCGAATTTTGTGAAATAATGCTTTTCAAACGTAATTCAAATTAATATAGTGGATTAAAATTAACCTGCATAAAATTTGTAATACAATTCAAGGTCATCACATTAACATTAGTTACACTATACCAAGCTCAAACAACGGATGACAGCTAGACTTTAATTTGTAAAAAGCTCTTTAAAAAAATGTTACCAAGCGACGTGACTATTTAATCGATCTGTGCACCTAAATCTACTGCTCTTGAAACAAGTAACTCTTCTGTTGATTGCTCTTTTCGTCTTCTGACATTTTAATTATCATTTAATTCAACTCAGAGACAGTTTACTGACTTCGCTATGTGATATTTGTAAAATTTTTTCTTCTACAAAGTCTGTCTGACTACCAACTGACTTATTGGAAAATTTGAAGCGGCAACACAGCTAATTCGACGGCGTGACTACCATCTGACAAAGCACTTTTTCTTTGTTTTATTCGAGGGTTTTTCATGCGCACGGCTTATTTGCGCACGTTCTTCCTCATTGTTTTATGCGTAGCCCCTGAAGTATATCAAGACAAGAATTTGTTTTTTGTTTATTCATGATTACGCTGACGAGATGCCAGGTTAGTATACTTTGAGCCATTGAAAGAGACGTTTATCTATATTGTGATTTTTGTTCTATAAGTAAGCATTGATTAATATCGTTTTGTTTGTCCTCAGGGATCATGAAAACCTTCGTAATTTTGTCAATCTTTTACGTCGCTGCTTTCGCAGCCGAAGACTATTGTTTCCAAGACGCAGTTACAGCTTGTAATCCTGTAGCAGCTAAATGTAAGTATAACTTTTTGTTACTATTTTTTTAATTGAATTACAGGATATTTATTAGTGTTAACAAGCACAACGTTAACAGCTGATATCATTTTCTACCGGTAATGGCTACTGCTCCTTGCACACGGCTTCGAAATTCCAAATATATCTATTTTAGTAGAGTATGTTATTGTTGAATTTGGAATGGTACGTGGAATTTAAATCTTCTACTCAATACTGTATAAAGTTATATAATTGAGTCAGTTTTTTTATTTAGGTTTTATTTTAATTTTAAGTGGTTAAATTGTACTTTACTCACCTCTTAACAACTATGTATAATTTTGAAGCCTTTTGTAAGAGTACCATTGTTTCATTAAGTAATAATTAAGATAACAAATGGTATTTTCTTATCAATATTAATTATTCAAATTGTTATGACTTATGAAACAAAAAAAGCATAAATTATATTCTTTTTCAGATGTTGAAAAACTTAATTGTACTGCCAAATACGGAGCAATAGATGGACTAGAAAGTGAAATTCAGAAATTCACAAACCACCACATTATCAGATCATTTGAATATCTCCTTCTATCTACCAATTTTGCAACCTACGAAAGAAATAGAAAAGGTTTTGAGAAACTATTCCGCGACTTATCTGACAACAAATGGCATGAAGCTATTGAACTTATCAAATACACCACCTCTCGTGGTGGAGAACATAATTTCAATGTCATCTCCAATGAAGTGAAAGAGGAATTAACTACATCTGTCAGCTTTGATCTTCGTGAACTGACTGCTGTGGCTAAAGCTTTGGACACAGAGAAGAAGTTTGCTAATGAAGCTCACAGTATCCACCGTGAAGCCACAAGAAACAACAGACAATTCCATGACCCTGAAATTTCTGACTACTTGGAAAGGGAGTTCATTCACAAGGAGAAAAACCTCATTAGAAAGTTTGCTGGCTATACAAGTGATTTGACTAAATTACTCAGTGGACCTGACCACTCTTTGGCATTGTTCATGTTTGATGAATTTTTGAAAAAACAATAAATTATATATTCTTAATTTTTTTAAATTCCATCAAATTATGTTAGGTGTATTTTCTAATTGTTTAATATTAGTCATTACAAATATATGATTGTTGTCAAATAGATGAATAAAATTAATTTGAACAATGGCTTTCTTTTATAAATAAATAAACTACCAGCATCTAAATCAATTACTTGAAAAAGTATTAACAAATATATTGAATACTTGAATAATAGAGACTAGGTACCTTTCAAAATTTACTTGGCAGCTGTGCATAGCAATTTCTATATTTTAAAATAGTTATTCAATTACTAAGTACTAACTTTTTCTTCATATATTATAATAAAAAATGTTAAGAACTCATAAAAATGATTTAAAAAAGATCGTATATTTCTTCTTTTTTATTTAGTTCTTTGACGTTAGTCTCTTCTTTTTTATTTAATTTTTTGACGTTAGTTTCTTCTTTTTTATTCAGATTTTTGACGTTAGCTTCTTCTTTTTTGAGCCATGTCTGCGGGATAATATACCTACCCAATTTAATAAATGTCATGTTAAAAACAGTTAAAAAAAGAAGAAACTTTTTAGGTTAGCTTTTTAATAAATCTTTTTAAAAATCAGTTTGCTTCGATTTATAATATTTAAATTTATAATAATATGAGGTATGCCCAATTAGTAATAGGTCCAGCAGGATGTGGAAAATCTACTTATTGCAGTGCACTAGCTCAACACGGTGTAGACATTAAAAGAAACATTGAAGTAGTAAATTTAGATCCTGCAGCCGAATATTTTAATTATACACCTATAGCCGATATTAGAGAATTAATTAATGTTCGGGACACTATGGAAGATGAAGAACTACATTTTGGCCCTAATGGGGGTCTAGTTTTTTGTATTGAATATCTCTTAGAAAACTCTGATTGGTTACACGACAAGTTGGGTATGTTGAAATAATTTACACTCAGATGGATATTACTTATATATTAAATTTTAGGAGATCTAGAAGATGACTACATTTTATTTGATTGTCCAGGACAAATAGAATTGTATACACATCTTACAGCAATGAAGAATTTAGTAAAGCAGTTGCAGGATTGGAATTTCAATGTTTGTTCAGTGTTTTTAATTGATGTACAGTATATTACAGATGGTACGAAATTCATATCAGGTACAATGGCAGCATTAAGTGTTATGGTTAATTTGGAACTGTCTCATGTGAATCTTTTATCAAAAATGGACCTTTTAAGTAAAGGAGCAAAGAAAAAACTGGATAGATTCCTAGAACCAGATTCACATTTCATTTTAGGTGATATTGAAACTAACGGACACTCTTCGTTTAATCACAAACATCGTAAATTAACAGAAGCTATTGGAAAGCTTATTGAAGATTATTCATTAGTCAGATTTATTCCTTTAAATTTGAAATCTTTAGAAAGTATTGGTGATGTGCTGATGATGATTGATAATGTGATACAGTTCGGCGAGGACCAAGATGTTAAAACTAAAGATTTTGAAGGACTTGACCCTGATGATAGTGATACATAATTTTTACAAATAAAATTGTTATTTTTTTAATTATATCACATTAAAATGAATTTTTTTCAATATCTTTGATTGTTAATAACCCTTATTAATACATGTACCATGTAGTAGTTACAAAAATGGTCTAACGACTTCACATGGTGATATAGTGAATATAGTATTTTACTCATCTTATATAATGGCTAATATTCACTTGGGAGTTTGTCACTCGCCTGTGGATCTCGACTTAAAGGCACCTTCATGAATAATAGGCATCATTATAATGCTTGTTGAATAATATACTATTAATTAAAAAAAAGATATAACAGATCTAGTTCCCCGCAACCAAATTGACATAGGAGTGTATTGTTGGTTTTCTATAGTCAAGGAACCACAAATTAGTTCCAATGTTTCCTGCATGGAGACTACCGGTTTCGGCGGTTTCTTGCTTTCTCTTTACGCACGTTAAAAAGATTGTGGTTATGTTAATAAAAAATAGTTAGTGTTTATTGTAGAAAATTAAATTTTAATTACAACAAAATGGCAACTTGGGAAGAATTCTATTCTACGAATTTACCACCAAGTGATTATGAAGAGAAGCGAACAATTTTGAAAGAATTTTGTGAAGTCCATAAGAAAAACAAGCAAAATGTTGTTTTAATAACGGTAAATACATCATATCTAAAGATATAACAGATCTATTTCCCCGCAACCATATTGACATAGAAGTGTATTGTTGGTTTTCTATTGTCAAGGAACCACAAATTAGTTCCAATGTTTCCTGCATGGAGACTACCGGTTTTGGCGGTTTCTTGCTTTCTCGTTTACGCACGAAAAGGTTGTGGTTATGTTAATAAAAAATAGTTAGTTTTTATTGTAGAAAATTAAATTTTAATTACAACAAAATGGCAACTTGGGAAGAATTCTATTCTACGAACTCACCACCAAGTGATTATGAAGAGAAGCGAACAATTTTGAAAGAATTTTGTGAAGTTCATAAGAAAAACAAGCAAAATATTGTTTTAATAACGGTAATTACATCATATCTACTCATGAAGTTACTTAAAATTTTCAATTTTCTAATTAATACATTTCGAAATTTCAGTCTGGAGGGACAACAGTCCCATTAGAGCATAACACGGTCAGATTTGTGGATAACTTTAGTGGTGGTGTTAGAGGAGCAGCTTCTGCTGAGTATTTCTTAAAATCAGGCTATGCTGTTATATTCTTACATAGATTGAAATCTTTAGAACCATTTACAAGACATTTTAGTGGACAAAAGTTTTTGGAAATGCTAGATATAGATAATAATGAACCAACTTCAATAAAAGGTGCCAATAGGAATAATCACATTGTGATGTTTACTGTATCATTAATTTTTTTTTCAGTTAAACCTACATTTGTAGAAGCTGTTGCTCCTATTCTCCTTAGTTATAAAGCCGCTCAAGAAGATGGAAAAATCTTATACATAAATTTCACAACTTTATCAGATTATTTTTGGTTATTGAGAGCAGCTTGTGAAAGTTTGCATGCATTCAAATCAAATGCCTTACTATATCTAGCAGCAGCAGTCTCTGACTTTTTTGTACCACCAAATGAAATGTCTACTCACAAAATTCAGTCTGGTAGTGGTCCACCGAATATTCACTTGCAATTGGTACCGAAGCTTCTAGCACCCATTGTGAATAATTGGGTTCCCGATGCCTTTATAGTGTCCTTTAAATTAGAAACTGATGAAAATATATTGATTTCCAAGGCTAGGGGTGCTTTGAATAAGTATAAACATAAGGTAAGTTGTAAAGTTATATTTTTATTTATTTAGTGTCATTTATTAAACAAAAAAGTACTAAGAACTATATTAAAATTTAAATTGTAAATACCAGTGAACATCCTATTATTAATTTGAATACACAGTAACGTTGATACCGGTGATATTATCTGAATCAACTACTATATTGCCTCTTTAATTATTAGATTACAGCAATTTTGACATTTTATTTACAAGTTAGCAACATGTAATTGACTAACCTTTTTAGTTTGACTGTGGGGGTGTCAGTTGTCAATAATATTTGAGATATATTAAGCTGTAACAGTTGATACTATTCTAGTTCGTTAATAATGTATGAACAATAATATTGCCGGTATCTGACTTGTTTGGAACACCAAATACACACTGAAAAAGTAAAATAAATTATGATTCCAGTTGGTTATTGGAAATATGCTACAAACTAGACGTACTTGTGTGATATTTGTAACACCAGATACCAACGAGGAAGTCAAATTAAGTCAAGATCAAGTATCTAATGGAGTTGAAATAGAAAAAGAAATAGTTGCTAAAGTTATATCCAAACATCGTAAATTTATAGAACAAACTCGGGAAAGTGATTTTCTTAATTTTAAATGAAATATAAATTATTTAAATGGTGATGG
>CAJUYG010000617.1:60638-103437 GCA_910591675.1 Galerucella calmariensis
TTGAATTGTTAAATTTTCAATTTGAAGTTATATTACAGTTTATAGAAGTTTTTATTTTCTAGATTTTTTCTTAAGTGGGTCGTAGACGACGCGTGTGGATTGTCCATATCGCATTTGAACGATTGACATGCAAACGTTGTAATTACCCTTAACCTTCGAGATGCTTATACCATTTTTTGCGCGATCGTATTGAAATAAAATCCGAATAAAATAATTTAATTTCTTCGAAATGAACGAAATGTCAAAAGTGACATTTATACTTCTCGATCAGTTTAAAATATATTTTGCATTTTGGTGAAATTGTTTTTAATTTGTTTTGTAAGTAAATCACTTACCAACGTGATAAACTTAGAAACCAGTAAACACAACCTACCGTTCTGACAACCGATGATGTAAAGAAACAAAAAAGATCAATCGCGCAAAAAAATTATGGAAATAATAGTAAAAATTTATCCGAACAAATTCAAGTAGATCACCAGCACTGCGAATACCAGCTTTGCACAGAATTTTAATATAGCATCGGTGGTTCTGTGGTAGAATGCTCGCCTTCCACGCGGGCGGCCCGGGTTCGATTGCCGGCCGAAACATATGAATCGCTGCTTCGTAAACGAGAGAGAGACTCAGGAGAGAGCACACGCACGCAAGTAAGGACATAACGAAGCAACGTAACATAACGTAACGTAACGGTCAGATCTTTTGCGTCGCAACCCCCGGTCGCTCAAACATAACCTGACGTAAAGAACTAAAGTTTCAAAAAGAGATAATTTTAATAACATAATGTAGTTATAGACGAAAATAGTTGAGATTGAAAAATTAAGTTAGAAATTACCAATAAACCAAATTAATTTGCAATGGAGTTATTTTTAACTGTACATATTGTGGCAAATTTTATTATTACTAGTTATTTTTAAATATAGAAATAGTCTAAGCAGAGTTTTAATGGAAATATTAGAACCGCATGTACACAGATGTGTGTATAGATAAATAATATCGTTTCCAATTGAGTATCTATTTTAATAATATTTCCGGTTTTACAGCCAATTTGATCACAAAATTCCCCAAAAATGATATTGTTCTGTTGGAAAACATGGTAAAACCGTTTCTTAAAATCTAAATCATTTTCCTTTCTATTCACGACAAATAATCGGGAAATCAAAAACGCCAGTGGCGTGCCTTGTGGATAAATTTAGTATTAAGAAAACTGTGACTTTATTTGTTTTATAGGAAGCTTGGTAGCAACGTCTTGGAGAAATATGATGGATGAAATGGACTGCACTGCGAAAATAATCCGACAAAACGCCGATAACATCGAGAATAAATGCTTGGATACGTTGAACACTCTGTACGCCGAAAAAAGAAAAGCTAGAAAATTGTACCAAGAAGAACATACTAGAATTTTATTACAATTCACGCACGTAAGTAACACGACATTTTTTCTACCTTTCTTTCGCTACCATTTCCAATATTTCGATTATTTTTAAAATACCCTCTCGCTCTTCTTTCAAACACTTATTTATTGTTCGCACATTCGTTGAACGTTTCACATTAAAAATCAATTAGACATGCAAGAGAATTCCCACACACAGTTTACATGCCCACTGAAGAAAGTAATAAACAGTTTTTTTTTTTTAATGTTTGCATGATGAATGCATTCAGAATAATTTATATACAATACACACATAACCACTACAAAATGTTAAACAGCTAAATGATGTTTCCGTTACGACTCACCTCACAGAATTACAATAAGTACAAGCAATGAATTCATGCGAAGAATGTCAAAATAACAATAATATACAGGGTGTTTCGGCAATTATAACAAAAAAGGGGTAGAATGATGTGATTGAAGGAAGATGTAAATATTGGGTTATTTGGAAACATTTAAAGAAAGAAAGAGACAGTCTAAGAAAGTTTCAAGTTAATTGTTGGGTTTGTGTACTATATTTTGTACAGGCAGTAGTGGTTTTAGGTTTGAGGGCGCCCTAGGCCCGAGACGATACCTAACCTAACCTAACTCTATTGAATTTTGTTGAGGTAGAAAAATTTTGTGCCCCTCAAAATTTGCCGCCCTAGGCCCGGGCCTAAACCTAAATCTGCCACTGCGTGCAGGTGTGTTGAAATGGAGACTCTATGTATGCAAATAAGAATAAGAGGGCGTTAGTGTTCCATGTATGTATTGGGGTATTGTCAACTGTCAGTTGGTGAACTTGCTCTATATTGAAACAATCATAAGCCTTGATTTTTTTAATGTTTTACTGCGTCAATTCCCTTCAAACACTGAATCTAGATTGTTGAATTGATGTGAAATGATTTTCTCCCGACGACAATACTAAATGTTAATTATCGAGAAGTGAAAAAGTCAATTGGTTGAAACGAGCTTGACGCGATTGTTAAATGGAACATATTAAGGTTTTAATAGTCTGTTTTTGTCAATTTAAAACGTTTCTTTCGTTTTAATTCGGACCCACATTGTTTGAAAGTAGACTAAATACAAAAAAAAATGTATATAACATTTATACAGGGTGGTCCTTAAGTAATTGTACATAGAAGTACAAGTACAGTACAATCTTCACTTCAAAATATTGTGATTTAAATCAACTAGCCTTAATAAAATGTTAATATTGAAAGAGATACAGGGTGTTGAACATGAAATTTTAATTTTCGTTTTTTACAATAACTTTAACGCTTTTTGACGTATATGCACAAAAATTTGAAGTTGGGGTTTTTTTGATATGAGAAATCATAATTTTGTATTTAATTCGATGTATTTTGTAGAGGGCGCCATATAGACCACGTGTGCGGTATAACTGTGCGCAAAACTTTTTTGTATTTTATAGCAAAAATAGAATCTTCGATTATGTAACTTTAATTTTTGTCAAGCATTCCCTATACCCAAAGTTTATAAAAACAGAGTTATCTGGTAATATTTATTGTAAAATATAACTACTGACCTATTATGTGAAAGCATTAAACGTTATATGTAACAAAAAATCCTAATTAATAATAAATTTTAATGAACAATTCATTCTAAACCAAACTAGCCACCAAAAGTATAATCCCAACCGTAATATTGAACTAAAGTTTCAAAATGTTCACCGTTAAAATCAATGCAATGCTTCAGAATAGTTCAAATGATTGACTAACATTTCTCAGCATATCAACGTTAGCAGATCGAAATGCCGCACTAATTATCTCTTCCATGTCATCTCTATTAGCCGGGGATTTTAAAAACTTATTCCTCACAAGACCCGAAAAAAATAAATATACTTTTGTTAAATCGGATGACCGAGCTGGCCAATCAGTTGGGCCCCCTCTTACAGCATTGTATTGATGTTAACGGTGTACACTTTGAACCTTCAGTTTAATATTACGGTTAGGATTCTACTTTTGGTAGCTAGTTTTGTTTAGAATGAATTATTCATTAAAATTTATCATTAATCAGGATTTTTTGTTACTTACAACGTTTATTGCTTTCACATAATAGGTCAATAATAATAGTTTACAATAAATATTACAAAATAACTCTGTTTTTATAAACTTTGGGTAAGGAGAATACTCGACAAAAATTAAAGTTATATAATCGAAGATTCTATTTTTGCTATAAAATACAGGGTGTTCCATTTGAAAGAAGAAAGAAAATGACAGGTACGAGTTTCCGTTCACCCTATATATACAAAAGAATATAATTGAAATTTGATAGGATACGGAGATATTGCATCATATTACAAAACTCTGTTTGGCAAATTACATTTTTTTTCTTTAACGTACAACAAGCTACAGAGCGTTGATTTACCTACGATTTTCATATAAACATGTCCATATCTTTTAAAGGACTCTGTATAATTTGGCAAAACCTCATATCAAAAGCTTCAAAAAAATGTAACCAATCCGAATTCGGTATAATATACAGGGGTTCCCATTTGAAAAATCATGTTTGGTTTGGTTTGTAACGGGGTTATGCAGCACTCTGTATAGTTCGATATAATTTCAAAATATGGACCTTCAACAGATCTACTATTTTTGTTAATAACATTTTTTGATATCTCTCAAAATAACCCATATACCGAAGTTTGATTGGTACACCCTGTATGTACAATTACTTACGGACCACCCTGTATAAGTTGTATTTAGTCTGTCATTATATAAATATAAATTTTACTCGAACTGGAACCGTTAAATAATGTCTACTTGATAGTTTAGTTTGTAAATTTTCAAGGGAAGTCCAAAAATTTTAAAATACTTTGATTTTCAAGATCGGTTGAATATTAAATAAGAAAAACACGTCCTTATAATGATCCAAATGTTTATTTTTTTACTGATTGTTTTGTTTCTTAGTTATCAGACGAGGTGAATAGAAAAAAGACGGAATATCAAAAATATTTAGAATTGTATAAGCAGATGAGGTGCAAGTTTGAAGAACATTACGTAAAATGTAAGTAAAAATATTAATCATTTATTTTTAAAACCTCCCTCGTATTTATAACTTCTATTTTTACGACTATTTCGTAGCTGGCCGTGGAGGTAGAAAATTGGACGATGTCAGGGACAAATATCAAAAGGCGTGTAGAAAACTTCATTTAACTCACAACGAATACGTTTTATTACTTTGCGAAGCCGTGGAATTTGAAAAAGACTTTCGAACCGTTCTATTACCGGGGCTATTGGAATATCAACAATCCTTACAGGAAGCTTACATCTCGACATGGTAAGTTTAATAACCATTTTGACGGTCTTTTTATTTTTATTTGCCACCAGTATCGCTTGCCAAGAAAATATATTTTTATGTTTGCAAATTTACGGTCTTAAAAAGTTGATTTTTTTACCAAATTCGTCTAAAACTGTTTAAAGAAAACCAATTTATACAGGGTGTCCCACGACGAGTTGAAACTATCTGTATATGGCAAAATACTCATAGTAAAATCAAGAAGATTTCTACGTTTGGGTTTTCAGATGCGATCTTTTCAACTAAAATATTTTCAAAGATGGCAGACTTCCGTTTCTACCGGAAGTCGTCTGTAACTTTGTTATTTTAAATAGAACACCCTGTATATTAATACATTTTTAAAATATACGTAAAATTTTAGAATACTTTTGTCTGAAAACTTTTTTCGAAAAATGCATATTTTTTGAGTTATTGATTTTTTTGTAAAAAATTTGACGGTTGCATACCCTTGGAAAATATTTTTTACGATGATACCCTTAAAGATATGAGAATGGTTTTTGTTCGGTTGCTTTTAGCAAGGTCAGACGTATTTGGATCTACGTTGAAAATTTTTTCATTTTATACAGGGTTTGTATAGAAAGTGTTCAAAGTTTAACTTCATAAATATCAAATTTCTTCAATTTTTTAAATAGAACCACCCGGTTTTTTCTATTTTAATGCATTCAGGGGTAAAAAATAAGGCAAATTCATGTTTACCTTCTTATACCTAAACCTTACCGTTATCCAGATATTGAATGTTTTCTGTAAATTTTTAGAGATGCAGGATATCTTACTGCAAATAAAGCACATAATTTGTTCTTGTAACAACTTTGTCTTATTTACCATGTATTAAAAGCAAATTTACATAATCTTTTTTATTTCTTAGTGCTTGTATAAACGTGTCAAAATAAAATTTAGACCACACCTGCATCTCTCAAAATTTACAGAAAACATTCAATATCTGGATAACGGTAAGGTTTAGGTATGGGAAAGTATCCATGAATTTGCCTTATTTTTTACCCCTGAATGCATTAAAATGGAAAAAACCGGGTGGTTCTATTTAATAAAATAAAAAAAATTTATATTTATGAAGTTAAACTTTGAACACTTTTTATACACACCCTGTATAAAAGGAACACATTTTCAACATAGATTCAAATACGTCTGACCTTGCTAAAAGCAACCCAACCAAAACCATTTTCATATCTTTAAGGGTATCCTCGTAAAAAAATAATTTGTAAGGGTCTGCAACCGTCAAATTTTTCACAAAAAAATTAATAACTCAAAAAATATGCATTTTTCGAAAAAAGTTTTCAGACAAAACTATACTAAAATTTTGCGTAGATTTTAAAAATGTATTAATATACAGGGTGTTCTATTCAAAATAACAAAGTTGCAGTTGACTTCCGGTAGAACCGGAAGTCTTCCATCTTTGAAAATATTTTAGTTAAAAAGATCGTATCCAAAAACCGAAATATAGAAACCCACTTGTCGTGGGACACCCTGTATTTATGGATCTCTCTATACCAGATGTTTTATCATAAAATTTGCTTTGGGCATGTTCTGTCAAGTGTCAAACTATTTTTTTTAAATCAGGAAACAAATTTTACAAGACGTCGCCATAAATTCCGATCTAACTTCTGAAAAATTTCGAGATATCCAAAAAAAAATCGAAAGGAGCATCGAAAACCTCAAACCGAACGAAGAGTATAAAGACTTTACCGAAAAACACAAGTAAGCAAACCTAGATCCCATTTTTTTGTCCCATTTTATTAACCCATTTTTATTTTCAAAGAACGACCCCAGCAGAACAAGTAAAATTCATTTTTGACGAAAGTCTAGTAGAAGATTCCGCCGGAAAATTACTCCCAAATCAATTAACTGTTGACAACTTAACAGTCGAGTGGTTAAGAACGAAACTAAACGATTTAGAAACGAACATAAAAGAAATACAAGAAAAAAGAACCATCATTACCAGCTCTGAAGGTTTGGTCAACGGAAAATCTCCAAACAGCAACGACTCTAGCAATAGGTAAGAATATTTTTACCCCATCATATTTTTTTACACACCTTTATCTTTTTTCTATATGTAGATACTTTATTTCGAGATATATCTTTTTTTTTCAGCAGATTATCGACAATAAGTATAGACAATTGCAAGAAGGAAATCAACGAATTAAAATGCCAAGAGAGGAAAATGTTGAAGCAAACGGAGTTAATAAGGAGCGCTTTAAATGAACTAGGATGCGAAGAAGCCCCAGCTGCCTGTGATCTCTCGATAGACAGCCAAAACTCGTTCAACGGTAGTCCGGAAGAGGTAAGTCGCTAGTACGAAACATCACTTTATATTTACGGGTATGGTTATTGTTTTTGTAAATTTTTTGGTGTAGGTTTTTTTAACGTTGGTATTACTAATTTTAGGGTGATGGTACACTTAGCACGATTTCTAAACGTAGTATATTCGAACCGCAGAAGATTGTAAAAATGTTGCGTAAACCGTTTAGACGGAAATCTGCTTCTTCGTCTCCCGTTCCTCCTCCTCGCAGGAGGAAAGATTCAGCTTCGTGTAGTGAAGGGGGAGAGACTAGTGTAGGTTTTTTTCTGGTTAGGCTTTTATTGCACGGGTTCGCTTTTAATTTGAAAAAAGTATTTTGCATGTTTTGGTTTTGCTGCTTGCTTTTTAGTTGATGTGTGAGGAATTGTTGAAATTTCGAGATATATTTAAGATGTTGATACTTTTTTAAGATATTGACCAAAACAATGAATATATATTTCAAACATGGACAAAATTTGTATACATATTCGAAAATATATACATGAAATTTCGAGATTTCACCAAAAATTGATAAAATTTTGAGATATATCTAAAATATGGTGAAATTCATACACTATTACTCAAAAATCCTAAGACATTTCGAAAAAATGGGATCAAATTTCAGATTATTATTCAAAAACTTGTAAATTTCGAGATATATACATTTAAAATTCATACATCTCGAGAAAGTACTCAAAATATGGACAAAATCTCGAGATATTACCACAAAGATGGACAAAATTTGGAGATATATACATATATACATAAAATTCATACATTTTCGAGAAATTACCCAAAAAATGGACAAAATTTCGAGATATTACCCCAAACATGGACAAAATTTGGAGATATATCCAAAAAATTCATGAATGAGTAGAGAAAAATTAGTATATATAAAGATATTTACATAAAATTCATACATTTTCGGGAAATTACCCAAAAAATGGACAAAATGGAAATGGAAAAAATTCATAAATTTACAGAGAAAAATGAGTAAATTTCGAGATATTTACATAAAATTCATACATTTTCGAAAAATTACCCAAAATATGGCCAATATCCCAAAATATTACCCCAAAGATGGACAAAATTTGGAGATATATCCAAATAATTCATGAATTTACAGAGAAAAATGAGTAAATATAGAGATACATACATAAAATTGATACATTTTCGAGAAATTACCCCAAAGATGGACACAATCTCGAGATATTACCCCAAAGATGGACAAAATTTCGAGATATATCAAAAAATTCATTAATTTACAGAGAAAATTGAGTAAATATGTAAAATATATACATAAAATTCATTCATTTTCGAGATATTACCCCAAAGATGGACAAAATCTCGAGATATTACCCCCAATATAAACAAAATCTCGATATTACCCAAAATATGGACAAAATTTGAAAATATATCCAAAAAAATTCATTAAAATTCTAGATATTCCTCAAAAATATAAATAATTTGACCCAACATCTAAATATATACATAAATTAATAAATCTGTAGCAAACGTCTTTTCCTTGTACAGGTGCATATCACTACGAATAAATCACTGGTAGACGAGGAGTGGTTCCATGGGGTACTTCCTAGAGAAGAAGTTGTTAGACTGTTACGAGAGGACGGCGACTTTTTGGTAAGAGAAACAACAAGAAACGACGAAAGCCAGACAGTTTTGTCGGTATGTTGGGGTGGCCATAAACATTTTATAGTACAAACTACAAGCGAGGTAAAAATATATCAACCAGACGATAGATGTCGCTATAAGTTATTGTGATTTTACGTTTTAGGGTCTTTTTCGTTTTGAAGGTCCGGCGTTTCCGAGCATAAGAGAATTAATATTGTATCAATACAACAGCGAATTGCCTGTAACAAGTAGATCCGGTGCCATATTACGTAACCCAATACCGCGTGAAACTTGGGAATTGAATAACGACAACGTTGTTCTTTTAGATAAAATCGGAAAGGTATTTTTTGAATGAATAAATTTTTTATATGGAATTATATGTTTTTGATATTTTAGGGTAATTTTGGGGATGTATACAAGGCGCAGTTAAAAAGTAGTAATACGATAGTGGCGGTTAAAACGTGTCGAGTAACTTTACCGGAAGAACATAAAAAAAAGTTTTTACAAGAAGGTAGGATTTTGAAGCAATACGATCATCCGAATATTGTGAAATTGATCGGGATATGCGTGCAGAAACAGCCAATTATGATTGTTATGGAATTGGTGCCAGGTGAGTAGAAAATTTCGAGATATGTCAAAAAAACGGGAAAAAGTTCGAGATATATCCAAAAAATGGGAAAAATTTCGAGATATGTCCAAAAAGTGGGAAAAATTTCGAGATACATATATTCAAAAAAATGTATAAAGGTTCGAGATATTTCCGAAAAATTAATAAAATCTCAAGATATAACCAAAAAATGCGTAAAATTTCGAGATGTATTCATAAAAATGTTAAAGGTTCGAGATATTTCCGAAAAATTAATAAAATCTCAAGATAAAACCAAAAATGGTGGAAAATTTCGAGGTATATTCAAAAAAATGTATAAAGGTTCGAGATATATTCCTAAAAAAATGTATAAAATTTCGAGATATATCCAAAAAATGAGAAAATGTTCGAGTTATATTCAATAAAATGTATAAATTAAAATTAATAAAATCTCAAGATATAACCAAAAATGGTGGAAATTTTCGAGGTATATTCTAAAAAATGTATAAAGGTTCGAGATATATTCAATAAAATGTATAAAATTTCGAGTTATTACCGAAAAATTAATAAAGTCCAAAAAATGTGAAAAATTTCGAGATATATTCATAAAAACTTCATAAAATTTCGAGATATCTCCAAAAAATGTGAAAAATTTCGAGATATATACATAAATAATGTGAAAAATTTCAAGATATATTAAAAAAATCTATAAAAGTTTGATATTTCCGAAAAATTGATAATATCTCAAGATATAACCAGAAAATGTGGGGAATTTCGAGATATTTTCATAAAAAATTTATAAATTTTCGAGATATCTCCAAAAAATGTATAAAATTTTGAGATATTTCCGAAAAATATGAAAAATTTCGAGATATATTCAATTAAAAATACATCAAATTTCAAAAGTTCATAAAATTTCCAGATATTTCCGAAAAATTGATAAAATCTCAAGATATAACTAAAAAATGTGAAAAATTTCGAGATATATTCATAAAAATGAAGAAAATCTCAAGATATATCTAAAAAATTTCGAGATATATTTATAAAAATTGTGAAAAATGTCGAGGTATATTCAAAAAATTGTATAAAAGTTCGAGATGTTTCCGAAAAATTGATAAAATCTCAAGATATAACAAAAAATGTGGAAAATTTCGAGATATATTCATAAAATTAAGATGTATAAAATTTCGAGATATCTCCAAAAAATGTATAAAATTATAAGATATTTCCGAAAAATTGATAAATAATCTCAAGATGTATCGAAAAAATATGAAAAATATCGAATATATTCATAAAATTTCGAGATAAATCCAAAAATGTGAAAAATTTCGAGATATATTCATAAAATTTGGAGATAAATCCAAAAAAGTCCAAATTTCAAAATATTCAAGTCAATTCAGTCAAATGAAACCAACTTGATCCGAAATCAATAATAATTTTCCATTTGTAGGCGGTTCCTTATTAACATTTCTAAGAAAAAAATCATCTTCACTAATCGAAAGTCAACTAATGAAGATGTGTCTAGACACAGCGGCCGGAATGAAATATCTAGAATCGAAAAATTGCATACACAGAGATCTGGCGGCTCGAAATTGTTTGGTAGGTGAGTATACACCACACCTCTATTATCCCAACAATCAACTCTTCATACAAACTCACTTTCTCTTAGGTTACAATAACGTCGTAAAAATATCCGATTTCGGAATGTCGAGAGAAGAAGAAGAATACATCGTATCCGACGGCATGAAACAAATACCGATCAAATGGACAGCTCCGGAAGCTCTCAACTTCGGAAAATACACTTCGTTGTGTGACATTTGGAGCTACGGCGTTTTATGTTGGGAAATATTTTCCAAAGGCGGTACGCCTTACAGCGGAATGAGCAATTCCAAAGCTCGAGAAAAAATCGATAGCGGTAAGTTTGGTTTAGGTTATTTTTTGTAAAAATTTTGAAAATATTTCATTTTTTTATAGGTTATAGAATGCCGGCTTCGGATAATACGCCGGACGAGATGTACCGCTTGATGTTGAGATGTTGGGAGTACAAGCCGGAAAATCGACCGAATTTCGAGCAGGTTTATAGCGTCGTTGATACTTTATGCGCCGCATACAGGGTGACGTTTTGTTGATTAAAAAAAAAATTCTTCATTATCAAAGTAACTGTGATGAAAATCCACGTCGAGTGGATTTAGTCTTAGACTATGTTAGGTGGAAGAGATCGGCGAATAATGTCAAAACTGTGACAGTTTTCTTTTAGCAAAATTTTGTTCAAATCTATAGTTGTCTTTTTAGTGGGACATTCTATATAATGATTCTTTGATTTTCTTCGTGAGACATTCAGGGGACTTCCTATACGTTGGTTTTCTCATGAGACTCTGTGTAATGCTAATTTTTCAAGCTACATCCTGTATATTGACTATTTTTCAACATTGATTTTTTCCATGGGACGTTCTGTATATAATCATCATTTATCGAGGGAACCTCTGTATATTGATTTTTTTTCAAGAGACGTCCTGTACGTTGATCTTATTTTAAGAGACGTTCTGTATTTGGATATTTTTCAAGAGACTTCCTGAATATTGATTTTATCGTGAGATGTTCTGTGTAATGATCATTTTTCATGGGACATTCTATGTACTGATTATTTTCAAGATACTCGCTTCATACATTGATTTTCTTCGTGAGACGTTCTGAATATTGATTACATTCTATGGGACGTTCTGTACATTGGATTTTTTACAAGTGACTTTCTATACATTGGTTTTCTCATGAGACTCCGTGTAATGGTCATTTTTCAAGCTACATCCTGTATATTGACTATTTTTCAACATTGATTTTTTCCATGGGACGTTCTGTATATAATCATCATTTATCGAGGGAACCTCTGTGTATACCGATTTTTTTTTCAAGAGACGTACTGTACATTGATCCTATTTCAAGGGACGTTCTATTTATTGGATATTTTTCAAGAGACTTCCTGTACATTGATTTTCTCGTGAGTCGTTCTGTGCAATGATAATTTTTCATGCGACGTTCTATATACTGATTCTTTTCAAGATACACGCTTTGTACATTGATTTTCTTCGTGAGACGTTCTGTACATTGGATTTTTTAAAAGGGACTTCCTATACATTGGTTTTCTCATGAGACTCTGTGTAATGCTAATTTTTCAAGCTACATCCTGTATATTGACTATTTTTTCAACATTGATTTTTTTCAACAGACTGTACATTGAACCTATTTTAAGGGACGTTCTGTATATTGGATATTTTTCAAGGGACTTTCTGTTCATTGATTTTCTCGTGAGACTTTTTGTGTATTGATCATTTTTCATGGGATGTTCTATATACTGATTCTTTTCGAGATTCACTTTTTGTACATTGATTTTCTTCGTGAGACGTTCTGCACATTGGATATTTTACGAGGGACTTCCTATACATGGTTCTCTCATGAGACTCAGTGTTTTTCAAGCTACATCCTGTGTATTCACTATTTTTCAACATTCATTTTTTCCATGAGACGTTCTGCATAATTTCATTTATCAAGGGAACCTCTGTATAGTTTTTTTTTAAGAGACGTCCTGTACATTGATCCTATTTTAATGGACGTTCAGTGTATTGGATATTTTTTTAAGGGACTTCATGTACATTGATTTTCTTCGTGAGACGTTCTGAATATTAATTACATTCTGAGACGTTCTGTACATTGGATTTTTTACAAGCGACTTCCTATAGATTGGTTTTCTCATGAGACTCTGTGTAATGATCATTTTTCAAGAGACATCCTCTATATTGACTATCTTTCAACTTTGATTTTTTCCATGAGACGTTCTGTAGAATCATCATTTATCAAGGGAATCTCTGTATAATGACTTTTTTTCAAGAGACGTCCTGTACATTGAGCCTATTTTGTGGGACGTTCTGTGTATTGGATATTTCTCAAGGGAACGTCTGTGTATATTGATTTTTTTTTCAAGAGACGTCCAGTACACTGACTCTATTTTCTGTTCTGTATATTGGATAATTTTCAAGGGACTTCCTGTACATTGATTTTCTCACGAGACGTTCTGTGTAACGATCATTTTTCAAGGGACGTTTTGTATATTGATACGTTCTTTGTCGAAGATATAAACTGTCACAGTATTCAATTGATATTATTTATTTATTTTGTGTAACGTTTTTTTTCTTCTGTAAATTAAGTCGGTGTTTCAAATGAAGATTCGTGTTTTAGTTTTTTTCTTTGTGATCTTTTTCGACAGAAAATGCTTTTTTTATTGATTTTTTTTTGGTATTTTATTATATTAGGATTTTCAATGTAACTAGTAAAAGTTCGTATGTAAAAGTACGTTGTTGAATAATAAAAACTTTACAAACACAAAACAATTTAAAATTTTTGAACCCCCCTTCCATTCTTTATTGATATTTTAAATCAAACCACTCAGCTTTATCATACTCGAAATAGTAGAAATAATTTATTTACAATAACTAAATCAAATTTACAATTAATTTTTATATTCTTGTTGGACATTCCTCCATTTCTCCACCAACTGAGACACTCCTTTCTTCTTCATACCTAAATTAGACACCAATTTCACCTAAAATCAATACAGAGATACATTTAATATCGAAGCACCCTCGTAAAACAATTTTTTTACAACCGATAAAAAACCACAAATTTTCAAATGAATCACCTCCCTAAAAGCTTAGAGATCACTTACACGATCCGATGCTTACCTTTTTCTTTTTCTTGGCAGTTTCCACTGGAATTTCCGTCGAAACGGGAACAGCAGGAACAATTTCTGTTGTTGGTTCTTCTATGATGGATGGTGCAGGTAACGGGGAACTTATGGCTGCTATATCCGAATAAAACGAATCCAAAGCGGAATTTAAACTATCCTATAAAAATTAAAAAATTAATACACTTCACAACAATTTAAATTTGTCACTTACCCTCGCTTGAGGTGGGTTTACACCGGCCGTTTGTTGTACGGGTGCTGTTGGTACGTCAGTTATATCAACGCCAGGCGGAAGCGGTTGTCCGTTCAATTCGACTTTTTGAGGCACGAATACGTTAGCGGGAAGAGGTACGTCGAAAACTATAAATAAATAAAGTATGCAATAGTAGGTAGCAGCGACCGTTGTCCAACTGTCGGTTTTATAGAAACTAATAGAAGCTAACTGTAACTTGGTGTACCTAATAGTACAGTAATGGTACATTTAAAATATATAAAAGTTTGAAATATATCCGAAAAATTGATAAAATTTCGAGATATATTTAAAAAATGTGAAAAATTTCAAGATAAATTCATAAAATTTCGAGATATTTTCGAAAAATTTATAAAATCTCAAGATATATCCAAAAAATGTGAAAAATTTCGAGATATATTCATAAAAAATTGATAAAATTTCCAGATATATCCGAAAAATTGATAAAATCTCAAGATATATCAAAAAAATGTAAAAAAATTTCGAGATACATGTATTCAAAAAATGTATAAAATTTCGAGATATCTCCGAAAAATTAATAAGATCTCAAGATATATCCAAAAATGTGAAAAATTTCGAGATATATTCATAAAAAGTTCATAAAATTTCGAGATATCCAAAAAAATGTGAAAAATTTCGAGATATATTCATAAAAAATTCATAAAATTTCGAGATATATTCAAAAAAATGTATAAAATTTCGAAATATCTCCAAAATATGTATAAAATTTCGAGATATATTCATAAAAAGTTCATAAAATTTCGAGATATCCAGAAAATGTGAAAAATTTCGTGTTATATTCATAAAAAATTCATAATTTCGAGATATACTCAAAAAAAAATGTATAAAATTTCGAGATATCTCCAAAAAATTGAATAAAATTTCGAGACATATTCATAAAAAGTTCATAAAATTTCGAGATATTTCCGAAAAATTGATAAAATCTCAAAAAATGTAAAAAAATTTCGAGACATATTCGTAAAAAATGTATAAAATTTCGAGATATTTCCGAAAAATTAATAATATCTCAAGATATATCCAAAAATATGAATAAATTCGAGATATATTCAATAATAAATTCATAAAATTTCGAGATATATCTAAAAACTGTTTTAAAAAAGTCCAAATTTGGAGATATCTTCAAAAATGCGTATATATTTCAGTAAAAATTCAACAAATTTCGAAATATTCGAAGTCAAATGAAACTAACTTGATCCGATATATCCAAAAAATGTGAAGAATTTCGAGATACATTCATAAAAACTTCATAAAATTTCGAGATATCTCCAAAAAAATGTGAAAAATAGTGTAATGGTACATTTCTTCACTGTGAGAAAGAGTAAAAAATTACACTAGTAACGTTAATCTGCCAGTTCTGTGGTTACAGTTTCCTTCTAAAATTACAGATAGCTTCTATTAGTTCGTAAAAGTAGAGAACGGACGCAAAAAACCACAAAATTTGAATACTTACCATGTAACGGAACTTCCGTTTCTTCTACACTAATAACAGGAGGCGGGGGAGGACTTGGACTTCTCAAAGTTGGTGGCAGTGGTGGTGACATTTCCTCTGATTCAGTTTGTACAACAGGTGGCGGTGTAGTCGATATATCCATTGCTACGTCGTTGGTGTTCATGTCGGGCTGTGGATATTCCCATTGACTTGTACCGGATTGTTTGTTTTGGTAAAAATATCTTCTGTGTATCCTACAAATAAAAAGAAGTTCAAAATTTTCGGTTAAATATATTAATAAATGTAGTTACCTATCCCATTGTAAAACCCATCCCATTGGAGCTGCATCTTTTTCCAATTTTTTCAATTCCGTACAATTATCAACCAACCATTTTTTAATGTAAGAACTTTTTAAAGCACCGTCGTTCATCGCCACCATCAATGTCTGGAAAATAATTCGATTATATTTATATACGAGGGTATGATGAAAAGTTGGAACACTTCAACCTACCTCCGCTTGAACTACCATTGACTGTACCGAAGATAAAGCTGGTCTACCTTCATTTAAAAATAATAATTTGTCTTTGAGAGTCGAATACATATTGTCAATTTCTTCTTTGTTTATATTTTTATTGTTTTCCTCATCTAGCTTAGTGGAATTTTGTTCTTCAATATTATTATTAACAGGGTTTAATGAGTCAGATTTTACAAACGCCACCCCGCCTTTTCTAAATCCGAGGTACATGGCATCACTGTTTTTTTCTGTAGACGTAACATCTTTGTCGAATCCCAAACCTTTTCGGGTTTCCACCAGTGGAGTGTCTTTTTTTATTGCGTTCACAATTGGTATAGCTATTTTCTTTTTTCTTTTAAATAATTTCGCGTCGAAATTTTCGACTTCATTATTCTCAGCTGCTGTAGTAATTTCTTGTTTTGTTGGAATAAAATCGCTCACATTTATGGGTTTGGTAACTAAAAATAATAATAATATTTAATGGGAAATTATTATTAAAATATTAATTGATTTTTACCTGGAAATAAAGTACTGTGAGAAACTTGTAGAGGTTCCGGTTGGACTGGAAATATTCTTTTAACTTCATCATTTTCTTCTTCACTATCGCTGTCACTATAACAACCTGCTACTAAGGAAGGACCGGTAATTATTTTAATATCACTTTTTTGTACGTTTAGCAGTTCTTTTTTTGACGTTTCTACGACTTTTTTCACTTCGACTGGTATATCTCCTCCTAAATCTTTCAATTCTTGAGCTCGTTTTTGGATTTTCGCCAAAATGTCCAAATCGTCATCGTCTTCCGAATTGTATTTGTCCGAATCGACAGACAATGTTTTTTCCTAGAAATAATTAAATAAACCAAGCCTATATTATTTTTCAATCAAACCTATTAAGGGGGTTATCAGTGTCATTTTATGAGTTAGTTTTTAATTGAATTGGTAAAGAATTGTTATTACTGTAATGCCATATATTGATGTCTCGCATTTAAATTTTGCACAAAGGTTGATAATATGATAGTCTTTCGTATTCCATATTCAAAATTCGCCGACAAACGATACGAGGGTCGAAACAATTGAAAAATAAGAACAATATTCAAACAATTCATAATCCTCAGCAACTGTGAAATCTCAACAAAAATCGGAGATCTCTAACAGTAACTTCATCATTGGATGTAAATAAATATTTCAGATTGAAAACTTACTGATCACACATTGCAAAGAAAAAGCAATATCTCGAGTTTCTATCATCATTAATACTAATAAATATATCAATACAATTAAATTTTTAAATAAAACTTACTCTCTTAATAGGAGGTTCCTCTTCAGATTCAGAATCTGTACCATAAGATGATATCAATACTATTTTCCTAAAAAATAAACAATATTCAAATATATAAACAAATTTTTCTTCCTAATTAGTTACTTACTCATCTTCTGAATCGTCTTCATTTGAATGTTTCCTTTTTGCCTTTATTTTCTCCGAATTCGTCAAAACTGGAGGAGGTTTTTTAGGCATTTGCTTTGAAGTTTCCCCAACTGTGTATATTTTTATCGAGTCTATCGGCACATGCTTGGAAGTTGAAATCAAAGGAGGTTTAGCTTCGATAAGGTTCTTCTTCTGCGGTGCCGTTTTTGGAGGAGGTGATTTTGAATTTTTTTCATAGGTTTTCGGTTGATTCCATGTAACTTCATCTGTATTTTTATTCCAGTAATATGCATAACCGGTAAGTTTATCGAAGCATTGCTTCCAAACTAAAATAGAAACAAAGCTGTGCGATAGATTTTTAAATTCAATTCAGATGAAACGACATTTTTGTATAAAACATTGACATGATAAAGATCATATAACCAATCATTTTGGTCATGACAACCAATATTTTTATTGTTTTCAACACATATTTAATTACTGCTGTAAATAACTAAAAATATTTCATTTAAAAAGAATTTTCGACTGTTTAATATCAATTCCCATTAGATTTATAAGTCGTTGCATATAAAAATCACTCTAGAACTGTTAAAACTTAATTCAAAATGGAAGTATCTTTTTAAAAACAATGTCATACTCACCTTATTGGCCAAAATGATGGTCATATGACAAGAACTTAATAATAATGACTTCATTTGCCAAAAATGACAATTGACAATCATTTAGGACGTTATATTATTTATAATTTCAATATCTCAATGTTTTTTACCGTTAATAAGTTTGGGTAAGCAACCCTATGAAATTACCATTGATTGACTAACTTAATCCACCATTGAGGCCAGTGAAATGTTCTTCTAGATATTTCTTCATTATCACCACCATGTTCTACTTGTAGAAATCCGCTTCACTCTGACGTGGTTTTTCACAATCTTGACAATTGTGATTTTATTGATTTTACAACTAGTTCTTCAGCATTATTTTCTAGAGGATCTCAACTTAATCAAGATACATCAAAACTTACAAGTGTTTTAAGGAAATTGGGTGTTGTGGGAATTAAATAATTAAGGTTGCCTTTAACTCCTTTTCATAGAGAAGTAACTTGATAAATATTCTTGAAAGGATGTAAATGTTGTTACATAGAAATTTCAGAGAAATTAAGAAGAAAAATAGAAGGGACAATTGTAACCTGTCTACTTCACAGAACTGAAAATTTACCTACTAAACTTTAAAAAAATATATTAAACAAGATAGGAATATGAATAGGATCAGTATAAAGAATCTAATCTAACACAAAAGCATTAACTGTAAAAATAATATTAATAAATGTGTATCAAGCCAATCATAGGCAAATGAAGAAAACCTACAGATGTTCTTTCCATTTACTCCAAACCTACTCGACCATCAAACATTCTGTTGAATCTTGATTCAAAAAGTTATTTTGTGATAGGAATTCATATCCTACATTGAAAAATGTATACATATTCCTACCTCTTGTCCATATCCAGTCATTTCTTATAAAAGTAGCTAACATTCCAAATCCTAATAGATATTTTTCATTACAAAGATAAGATATTAAAGTTAGCTTACTAATGTAGGTATACATTATCACAATTGATATTGGATTCTTTAAATTTATACTAGATCTTTTGAGAACGAATTTTTGAATCAAATAATTATGAAGAATACATAATGAATATTAGAAATACAGCACCCCCTCCTCCTTGTAGAAAAACTCCCAAAATAAATGGGTCCCTTTGTAACCCTTCAGATCAAATTTTTCTGTAGCTAGGATTTTAAAACCAACAAATTTCTTGAACTGACTGATTATCTCAACTCAATCTTGTTTAAATAAACAATTAAATTTTCCTATAAGTGTATACAGTTTAAAGAGCAAAATAATTATCTTAAGAAAAATCTGTTTGGGTTAATACCTTCATCCTGAACTGCATTATTTGATGGCGGAGGGGCTATTTCGTCGATTTCATTGAAAAAATCATTGACCTTGTATTCCATATTTCGATAAGAGCTTATTATCACATAATTTATTACCAATTATTTACTTATTACCAATTTCTGAAAAGCACGCACAAATAATAAATATCAAAAACATTCATCTTCTTCGTTTTACCACCGCGTTTATTTCTTATTTTTGACATTTTCAATTTGACAGCCACAAGCCCAATTCATACGAGATGCTAAATAACCATCGGTTATGTTGAACCAACGTTGTCAAATTTATGATCTCATATGTCAATTGTCATTTCATATCATTTGTGTAGTTTCTCTATGTTGTGTTGTTGTGTACATCAATATTGTCAATGGACTATTTCATTGGTACATGTGCGGTTATCAATAAATAAATAAATCAAAATATTTGCTTTTTGCTGTTGTAGTCGTTTGCTAATTGGAATAATCTATTTTTAATAGTAGTTATACGACTCACAACACTAGAACATCTAGTAACATATATATACCGACTACAAGAACTATTTCAACACAAAATTCTCTATTTTACAAAGGTTTATTGTTGTATAATAATTTGCCAATTTCTATTAAATCGTGTATCACCCTTGACACTTTCATAAGAGAAGCTTTTAATTATGTAAAAATGAATTATTTGTAATTATATTATATCCAATTATTTGACATGTAATCAGTACATAGTGTAGAATTATTTAATATGTCAATTTTTTGAAAATTTTTTGTTTGTAATAGCATTATTGCTAAATAAACTATCTATCTATCTATCTGTTGAAATAATGTCTGGGACATCTTGTGGTTTATGTAAAAAAAAAAATTCGCCAATAAATCGACTTGCACAAGACATCTTAAAAAGGTTCATGATTTAACAATAATTAAGGATGACTTTCACAAAAGAAAGCCGGAAAAGGGAAATAAAAATAACAGTTCCCTTATCAAGTTTAATCATAGTTGTTTGGAGCAAGCCTGTTATAGGGATTTTCAATCAAATGCTTTGTTAATAAAACATTTAAGTACAGAACATGAAATGTTACATTTTAACATTGAGCAAATATCCCCACAAAATTGGCAAGGTATGTATGGATTTTTATTCTACTTTACAAAATGCAGTGCACCATATGTGTATTGATAAAGATACTGAGAGATTTGGAGAGTATTTTAGAAAAATCTACTTTAACAATTTCTTCAAATGGGCATACTGTTACAGAGATAAATCCATAATTAATACCAATATGCACCTTAAATCAATGCATAAGATTATTAAATATTTCTATCTTGAAAGGACTAAATGCAAACCAGTATAATTGTTTACACCAACTACATAGCCTACGGTTTTTTTATATTTCTTGTTACACTACCAACCCTGCTTGGCTCTCAATATTCTTATTTTCAAAAGAACCGGTAAAAATAATTTGACATGAACGACAGTCACTCATTTGGCAACGTTGGTTCAAAAATATTCGGTGGTTAAGTAGCATCTCGTCCAATTCATGCACACCACAGATAACATACATAGAGCTTTGTTCGAACAAGTAGTTCGCAGACGATTCCCGAATCAGTCAAAAGTGTATCACTCCGAAACAATTCTGTTATGGTTCAGAACAGCTCTCACCGTTCTAGAACTGCTCTCACCGTTCTTGAACTGTTCTGACCATTCTGGAACTGTTCTCACCGTTCTGGAACTGTTCTAACCATCCTGGAACAGTTCTAGCCGACCTGGAACCGTTCTTACCATTCTGGAACTGTTCTAGCCATCCTGGAACTATTCTCACCGTTCCGGAACTGTTCTCACCATTCTCGAATTGATTCAGAACAGTTCTTGTTTGCTCGAACCATTGAACTCTATACTAACAGAGTTCAATGGTTCGAACAGAATTCATTATCAGTTCAGACATGCGTTGTATAATTCTGAACTGATTCTAGCATTTGTTCGAACAGACCTAACCAATAAAAACCTACTGTGTTGTCATTTTGTTAATTATTTCTTTGTGAAACTAAAGAAAATCATCTACAAAAAAATACCTATTTACCTTCGGATTTCTGAATTCGGAAACTTTTGTAAGTACTTACTCTAGATATTAATTTATATCCCATTGATGTATTATTAAAATTAATAGATCAGAGGTAGATGACGAGCATTTTTTTGGTAATCGAATGGTAGAGACTAATTTTACTTATGAACATACAACATTTTATCGATTTGATTCTTATTTATCTCAATACAAGTAAATTATTATTTAGGAAAAAATCTAAACCATGCCTGCTGGAGGTGCCTTGTTTGGGAGTGCTGCCGCTGGACCCGGTTCTACAGGCGGAAATAAACATTTAATTGAAGTTAGAGCTGGTAAAATGAGCTTAAAAGGTTTAACATCAAAATTATTTTTTGAATTATCAGAATTAAGAAGTTTTATTGTACAGGTCGCATGGTCTATCCAGATAAACGCAAAGGGCTCTTGTATGTATATCAAAGTGATGATTCACTTATGCATTTTTGTTGGCAAGACAGAACTACTGGTATAGTTGAGGATGATCTTATTATTTTCCCTGATGATTGTGAATATGTAAAAATTCCTCAGTGTACTACAGGCAGAGCATACTTGTTGAAATTTAAATCATCAAATAAGAAATTCTTCTTCTGGATGCAAGTAAGTAGTTTTTTTTAAGTATTTTTGCTAATTATATAATAATTATTTACTGTTATTTTAGGAACCTAAAATTGATAAAGATGAAGACAATTGTAAGAGAATCAATGAACTTCTCAATAACCCATCTAGTGCTGTTCAAAATACATCAAATCCCGATCAAGATATACAGTCTTTGTTAAACAACATGTCCCAGTCTCAACTGATGCAACTATTTGGCAGTGGGGTTGGCCAAATGGGAGGATTAACAAGTCTTCTTGGCAATATAAGGTATTTCTCGTGAATCAAACAAGCAAATGTTACAAAAATATACTTTTCAGAGGACCAAATAGTGGAAGTGCTCGTACCAGTACAACTCCAGCTATAACTCACAGAACTACGGTACCAACAACTCCTACTCCATCGACTGGAACTAACTCTCAAAGTAGTACAACTCCAGCTCCTGGTACAACAACACCACAAAATCCTATAACTACGGTAACTCCGGATGCTCCTCGAGGAAAATCAGGTAATGATAAAGATAAAACTTCAGATGAGATACCCCCATCTTTTTCTACTATGGAATTGGCTGATTTACAGAATTTTCTATCAATTATCACACCACCTACTACTGGTGGTAGTGGTGCCGCAGTCACCGAAACACAGCCGGCTGGTAATATGCCTACGTTGTTTCATGTATTGTTGATTAATTTTTTCATTTTTAGTTGATCTATCGACTGCTTTGACCAGTGAAAGTCTCGCGGGGGTCCTGAGTAATCCTGAAACCGTTCAACATCTACAAAGCCATTTGCCAGCTGTTGATGAAAGCGCCCAAGAGGCATTAAGATCTACTCTAGCTTCACCGCAGTTTCAACAGGTTAGTTCTCTTTAGTTAGCAACTGTTATTATCATTGGAGTGTTTTTTTAATTTTAGGCAGTGTCGCAATTTTCTAGCGCTTTAGAGTCGGGTCAATTGGGGCCTATAGTGTCCCAGCTAGCTGTTAATCCAGATGCGGTAGCGGCTGCTGCTCAAGGTAGTATGGCGGATTTTGTGAAAGCTTTGGAGAAAAGTGGGTCTTCGGGTGAGGCAGCATCTACGGAAAATAAAGATAAGGAGAAGGCGAAGAAAGATGATAAGAAAAAGGACGATGAGGATCAAATGCAATTGGATTAATATTTTAAGTGTTTAATTTTTTTGATTAATAAATATCTGCTTGTGTATTGAATTTTTATTATTTGAATTCCTAGTCTGGTTTTAAAAAAGGTAGAACGTGTCGCGGGACACACGGTAGGAACTTTAGTTCCTTTTAAGCAAAAATTATGTATAAATAATACATCTGACGTTATAGATAAACAATCTGCATATTCCTCGGTGGCCGAGTAGTAAGCAAACTAGACTCACACGCGGTAGACCCGGGTTCGATTCCCCGTGAAGAAGTTTTATACTTCTCGATCAGTTTAAAATATATTTTGCAATTTGCTGAAATTGTTTTTATGCTATTTATTACTTTTCGACGTCTGAAGGGTAAGTAAATTACTTACCGACGTGTTAAACTTGGAAACCAGTAAACACAACCTACCGTCCTGACAACCGATGCTGTAAATAAACAAAAAAGATCAATCGCGCAAAAAAAATTATGGAAATAATAGTAAAAATTTATCCGAACAAATTCAAGTATATCACCTGCACTGCGAATACCAGCTTTGCATAGAATTTTAACGTAGCATCGCTGGTTCAGTGGTACAATGCTCGCCTTCCACGTGGGCGGCCCGGGTTCGATTCCTGGCCGAAGCATATGAATCGCTGCTTCGTAAACGAGAGAGAGAGACTCAGGAAAGAGCACACGCAAGCAAGGCACATGACGAAGCCACGTAACGTAACGGTCAGATCTTTTGCGTCGCGATCCCCGGTCGCTCAAACCTAACCTGACGTAGAGCTAAAGTTCCAAAAATAAAAACAAACCCAAACTGTCGACAGAAGTAAATCTTAAAATTTTTACAAATCAAATGACACCTTATAAAATTTATATCGTACGCCTATGGTAAGGAGTATTTATAACCTTTTGTTATTCATTCAGAAAACACTGACTTAGTATGTATGTTCCAGCTGGGTCTCGCGGGCAAACACTGTTCAATTTGACTGAATACATTCCATTAATCAACCAAAAATTTCCAATTTTTGAATATCGTTGAAGGAATGTTCACATTAATCCATTTCAATCACAGATTCAATATTAATCAATAAATTGGACCAGTGTGAAGCAGGCTTCAACATTTCGTGAAGCCACGAAACTATATATTGGAATTAATTTTCTGGCTCACCCGTTAAATTAAAAAGTTTACAGAGTGGATCAAATCAAATGTATGTCCGATTCCTATCTGGATATTATGCAATCTTGTAATAAAATCTGTTGAAATTTTTCAGGTGTTTACCCTTTCTCAACGGGAGCCGCGAGAATGCGCAAATTTTTGATGGCCATATCTGCATGAAACGCATTTTATCGAACGCGTTAAAATGACGTTTAAATAAGGGAAGCGCGCGGATGTAATCTAGTGCATTTTATAAGTTCAACTTGTGGATTGCTTGGCACTGTAAACACTGGCATTCTGGCTTCTATTTATTAGGAATATTTATAAGTGAATGCCCAATAGGCAATAACTAGATATATTTCTATTAAAAAATAATGAGTTTTTATGAACCGCAAATAAACGCAACGCGCATGTGGCTAGAGGCGGGAGACGCGTGTTTGCTCCGATATGTCAAACCCGTTAAGCGAACCCGTAAACAAACCAGAGTGCATTAAATTGTATAATTAGGGGAAACAAAAAACTCTCATATGCATCTTTTTAAGGTGGTACTTTTTGTTGTTAGAGAATTGATACCAGATTTTGGTACATTCAAAATGGCGCGTTGGGAAAGGGTTAATAGTTAAAAATGGTAAATGTTTGATGGGATTGGTAAAATAAAACAACGACACTTACTGTAACATTCTAAAGAACACTCGGTAATTTATATATATTACAGTGATTCACAACACGTGGATTTTATTTGAAATAAAATTAATTGTCAATACTACAAATAGAAAACTTAAGTACATAAAACGTACCATGAAAACCTTGGCACCCACATTAACACCTAGGAATTTTTTTTAGCCATTCTACAAAGTCGAAGTCAATGTGGGTAGAGTCCGAAAGTTCTTTTATCACATCATTCATTATTTTGGTACTGATTTTTGAGTTACCGGTAACAGTTAGCTAAAAACGAGGGTAATGCGTTTTGACTTTTTAGGTAAATTCGGAAACACGAAAACTAGAAATGGAATACCGATGAGCTAGAGAAGATAACTGCAAGTGCAAAACGTCGTAGCCCACTAAATATTCAAAAAACCGATTTTAGCGCTCAAAACTCAAAGCATCGAGTTAACCTTCACATTCTGGCAAATCATCTTGAGCCACAGCTTCCTGATTAATTCATTTTACGCGCTAAAAGATTAAGTTCTATGGGGGCGTCCATTAATTACGTGAGGTGTTCTAGGGGGGGAGGGGGTCAAGCTAAATATTTTCAAATATCTCTTAGGGGGTGGGGAGAGGGGTCTTGGAAAATGTCACGTAATTAATTTTCTTGCAAAAACGGTGTGAAATTACGTGAAAAATAATTTTTATGATAATTGCTTTGTAAGTAATGGAACAATTTTTTTTCTCAATAAATCCAACACGTTTACAGTCCAAATAGAAGTTTTGAAGAATCTCGCGTGAGATTAGGGGAGGGAGTCAAAAACGCCTCACGTAATTGGGTATTGGGGATACGACGTTTTGCAGTTAGCCATCGATATATTATTATTTTAAGTGTGACTATTACTCCGACCACCCGGACTCTGTGTAAAAACATTTAAAAAAAAAAAAAACATTCTTATGTACTAAGTTTTGCCACAATCTTATAATATATTCATCATTTTACATTTATAGTTAGTATATTATAATCAAAGCGATAAAAAACTATATATTTTATACAACAGGCAGTTTTGTACTATTTTTTTATTGTATTTTTTTATTTCTTCAAAGAACGGACAAGGTTAATAATTTTATTGTTAACAACTTTGGCGTTGTCTTATCCCTACAAATTAGACTAAAATTCGAGACATTTTTGGTTTTTCTGAACAAAAAAATTGAAAAATTGTGGCCCCGATATATAAAAATCCCTTGGGCAGTGTTAAAATATTGTAAAAATATCGTAGCGGACGCGGCAAAATTATCAGGTTTGTCGATAATAAAAAATAGTATTAATTCCGTTAAGTCCATTTTCCACTGTGCGAGTAGACGCGGCAACTTGAAAAAGTTGCATGGAATTTGCCCTTTTTTTTCGTTGGGCGCGAATTAGAACTTGCTCTCCGCTCCCACTGTCACTGTCAATCAAGTTGGCAACACATTACGTTTCCCCTATGGAAAAGTTGTACAAAACACCCAAACTAGGTTTAATGATGACAGATGTTTAGGCTCACATAATTGTTGATAATAAATACATCAATCAGCCACAGTCTAAGCATCAGTTACCATTAAACCGGGTTAAAGTTTTTTGTACAACTCGCCCTATGCCTGGATGTGTCGCAGCAACAAACTATCGATATGCCGATTGTACTTTTTCTCGCAGCGATTTATCCCAGCGACAAGTCGCTGCGATTTCGTTGTCTTTCGACGCAGCAACTCGAAAAAGTTGCATGCAACTTGGCGTTTTTTTTTCGTTGGGCGCGAATTAGAACTTGCTCTATTTTCGAGCGACAAGTCGCTGCGACCTGGTAACTTTCCTGGTGGATTTTTTCGTACCAACCCAAAATTTCTATTAGCAGCTCCGCTCCAACTGTCACTAACACTTTACGTTTACCCTATGGGCGAGTTGTACAAAACACCCAAACTGGGTTTAATGATGACAGATGTTTAGACTGACGTAATTGTTGATAATAAATACATCAATCAGACACAGTCTAAACATCAGTAGCCATAAACTATCGATGTGCCGATTGTATTTTTTCTCGCGGCGATTTATCCCAGCGACAAGTCGCTGCGATTTTGCCGCAACGTGGAAAATGAGCTTTAGGTTTTAGTTTGCCGCGTCGACTGCAAAATCTCGCAATAATTGATATGTTTGGCAAGATTATTGTTCTCGAATAGGGACTGAAACTTTGTAGAATGACCGACGGAATATTTTTAGTTTTTTTTTACTACTTCAAGTGCAACATTAACTAAAAATTAAATGCAATTTTTTTTCTTCTAAAATTACTGTTATGTCAATAAAATATATTATGTCAAATGTTGGGGATTATTTTTTTTTCAAAATATTCACACAGCTCCACCCCGACATTATACATAATTAAATTACATACATATATATAAAAAAACGTAAGAAATTTTTTTTGAACACAAATTGATTTTATAACTGGAAATTTAAGCTTCTACCTCTGCGTCTACTTTTGCTTCCGTTGTTTCTTTTTCGTCCAGCTTGGCTTTCTTTTCGGGGGTGGCGGCTTCGTCCTTGGCGTCCCCGTCGGTTGCGTCACTGGCTGCTGTCGATTTCCTCTTTACAGCAGGTTTGTCTAAAAAAAAAATACGAAAGATTACGTCGAAAGTTCCTAAACCTTTAGCATAATAAAAATCTCACCTTCAGATTCTTCGCTTCCATTTTCTTCCGCTACCTTGTCTTTGCCGTTTTCTGACGATTTTTCCTTTGCTTCGTCTTTTTCTTTAACGTCTCCATTTTCGGTTATTACTGGTTTTTCGACAACCTTTTCTTCCTTAGTTTTTTCAACTTCCTCGGCGATTTCAACGCTGTAAAAAATTACTAGTAAGGATATTTCCAAAACACTGAACAGAACTCACTGTTGTACATTTTTTAATTGGAAGTATTTTTTCTGTTTTTCGGGCGATTTATTTTCTTTTTGCAGGGCTAATAACCTAACATGTTCTTAACATGACTGTAAATTTGGAAGCAAAAATTATGTACAGGGTCAGACAGTCCGAAATTACCGGATTCGCGGAATACCATTTTTTTTATTAAATAATATTTTAACAAATAAAACATTTATGAAAACAGTTTAATAACTTTAAAACTGAGAGTAAAATATTATGAATGTGGCCACAATTATTGTTTACCACTTCTTGAAGTCGTCTGCGCCATAAATTGATAGCCCCATTCATTGCACCCTGTTCAAAATTGTTGTCCCTCATACAAATTTTGTTCGAAAATTCCCCAAATTGAATAATCAACCGGATTTAATTCTGGGCTGTTGGGTGGCCACATTCATTCTATTTTTCTTTAAGTTTTAAAGTTACTAAACTGTTTTCATAAATGTGTTATTTGTTAAAATGTTATTTAATAAAAAAATGGTATTTCGCGAATCAGGTAATTTCGGAAAATTTCATTTTCACTGAAGTGTTCTGGATAGTTTATCTACCGAAAAAGCATATTAGTACAATTTTAACTTCAACAGTTTTAATTTGCAACGAGCTCAAATGCACTGTCATATAATTTTTTTTATAAGTCCGACCCTGTACATAATTTTTGCTTCCAAATTTACAGTCATGTTAAGGTTATCAGCCCTGCAAAAAGAAAATGAATCGCACAAAAATCAAAAAAAATATTTTCAGTTAAAAAATGTCCTCCTTTATTTCGGCCCACAGTGTAGACCCACCACGGCCCCTCAGATATATTTTGATGTCAAAAAATGGTGGGCTCATTACACCCACCACAGCACTTTACGTGTTAAGAGAAGGATCTCAAATTTTCACGTGCATTTTATATTTTTTGATCAGCACTTCTATAGCAAAAATCAAAACAGGATATATAAGATAAGAGGGTTCGTTATTTTTCATTCCCAAATAATCTGATTAGTTTTTTGTCGATATTATTTACCTTTCAACGGTTTTTATGCCGATTGAATAAAAAGTATGCAGCTTTTTCACGAAAGATGTCTATTTTACTAATACAATGTATCAAATAGATAACAATATGTGTCGTAATATCAAACCTGTAAATTTACTTGAAATATTATTGCAAAAGTAGGTATTGTATTTAAAAATGACACGTTGGCAGAATGAGAAATATTTTCTTTTGTGCAATAATATGATGAGTTGTTTAAAATATTAATTTCAAGCTTTCGAGAGTCTCACGATGTTTACCTTAATAATCAAGTTTGTTCTGCTTCTATTACTTCATGTTGTAAGTTACTAACGTTATATTTTTATACAAAGGCATTGGCGTACTGTCTTTCGAATAGGATGTAATTTACTGTACGTGATTATTATTTTTACTTACAGTACTGCCAATGGACTGAACATTTAGAAGGTTCAATATTATTAATGAGACTGTTTTCACGATTATTTCGAAATACCTATTTTCACAAGCTTATTCATAAATTTAATCAAATGAAAAATTCGGAAACCATGAATTCATCTGTTTCGAATAAAAACTGCCAAAATGTTATATCAAGTTTGTTTTTTGGCATAATGCCTTAGAATTAATGAGAAACATTCAAATAGTGAAACCAAACTGAAAATCTTTTGTGAGCTTTAAAAAATAGATCGAAAAAAATCAAAATTCCTCGTTTCTAGATATAAAAAGCACTGTAACAATACAAGGTGACCCCTAAAGCTAGAATAACAACATCAACAGATTCATAGGATGACGTAAAAAAGTAAAAAAAAAAACATATAATAGCATAACCTCCCAAACGTAATGGGTACCTAGCGAAAATTAATAATGAAACGCCACTGGTAACATTTTTTAACCGCCAAAAATCTACTTTACAATAAATAATAATTGTCGAAAGTAAGAAATCTCGGATTTTAAGACAGTAATTACCGACTTATTTCACCTTGGTTACTAGAATAATTATAAATAAGGTGACGTAATCGTACACTGGTTGTTTGAATACCGGCTTTCTAGAAAAAACCAAACTAATAACGTTACTGTATCATAGATATTTAAACAATTTATTACAGTACTCACTACTGAATTATTGGTATAATGGTAATACCTAATGAACAACCTTAGATATAGAAATCGCACGTTAAAAACTTGCAAGTTCTATTGTAGATAATAGATTTACAAATCTACTTCCGCATGTTTGGAGACGAAGTAAAAAAAACGGTTTTCGTTGAATAATACACAACTCCAAAACCGGTAACAACAAATCGTTTACTCATTTATAATGCATTATCTCTAACAGAAACAAAACGAATGGGTAAAACAAAATACTTGTATTATTTCTCTCCCGCCATTTTATAAGCCGCTAACTGCTGCCGCCCTGGATACTAGATTTTATCGAAAACATGCATTTTAATATGTAGAACAGTGAAAATTAATATACAGAAAGACTTACCTGGCTTTATCTACTTTGTCGGTCATATTTGCTGCTTATTTTTCTTTTGATTTACAAAAAAAAACGAGAAAATCGAATAGCGTGCAACACAATGTATTTAGACGATTTGGCGAGGTCTTTTAATCGGCGTTGTCCGTTAAGTGTGTCAATCGATGATATTGCTATCTTCTTCTTATGCTCGGTAAAAGATAGAGATAGCCTGAACGCTTTCTATTGTCCATCTTTTTCGTACCTGAATTTAGTGGTTCCGGTATCAGGTAGAGATAGATATCGGCTAATAATGACTCTCTAGAGTGAGATAGCTACTTGACAGTGACAGGTACAAGTGATTTAATAGAATGCCCCATCTGAATGGTGATCAGGATCAGGAGCGTCATCAACTATTTAAATTTAAGAGGGGATCATGGCCTGGAATGCTCTGGAATTTATACTGCCATTTGCACCATTACTCTATGTTTGCACCCACAGTCCCAATAGGTTTTTTTGATAATGTTTATTGCCAATTCCAATCCCACAACGGTATCTCCAGATAAAAGGTTTTAAATTATTTTTTATTATTCTGATAACGGACGACGAATTGAATTAAATTATTTTAGACAATAATACCCATAATTTTATTGTATCACTTTTAGATAACTTCTACCTATATCAATTTATAAATCATTGATTTCGTTTTTTTTTATTATGATATACAAGGGATTATGGCCAGACAGTTTATTGTTTTAAATTTTCAAATGACAGCGCATAAAAAAGCAGATAAGTAGGATGTAGGTATATGAAATAATACAAACATTTATAAAGCTAAGTATATATTTCAATTTATCACATAAGGCTACAAATTTAAAGCTGATTTATATTTATATATTTTAAAAGGAGCTACTGCAGATTTATTGTAATCTTTAGAAAGTGATTACTAATTCTTTTACCCGGACTAGCAGCCAATAAGAACTAATAAATACTTTCTGGAAAGACTACTTTTGGACTAGTGAAATAGTGAAGTCTATTGACTTTTTTTAAACATAGGCTATCTATGTATAACTCAAACGACACTGTACACACCGATCTTTACTTATTTTTGAATAATTTTTCTGCTTAGTTGCTACTTTTTTTTTTAAATATTATCAAGTCGATCTAAGTGAAAAAGTCGAAAAATTACTGGGATCATTCTAAATTATATCTAAGCAATTTCACCACGTGACATTACATACCTTACCTCAACCAATACAAACACATTTGGTAATAACTACTGCTCAATGTCATGGAAATCTATATTAAAATGTAGATGTTTAAATGTATATTTACATTAATTTACACAATTTTTAAACAAAAAAAAAACTTTAGATAAATGATATGACTTTTTTTGTTACACCTCGACTAGACATATATTTTCAAAACAAGGACTGTTTTACTTGATCGACTCTTTAACTATTAAATAAATTCAGATCATATCCATAAATTTCTTTTAAATAAAACACAGACAGACTACTACATATAGTTAACGTAATAACATCTAAAAGATTACCAGAAACTAAGGCATACCAAACATTTTTTTACAATTACATTGTATAGGGATTTAGCAAAATTTTGAAGGGAAATGCCAGAATAAATGCTATACTAAAACTAAATTTGTTATTTCCCACAATTGAAATCAGTTAGAGCTAATTTTAATAGAAGCATTTACCAAAGTACTTAAAACACTTGGATTATCATTATGGTACTTCAAAAGTCAAGAAATACTTTCAATATTTAAGAGTCCTTATCAGATATCAACATTTATTTGAATATCATGAATATTTGCAGCAGCAACTTCAGATATGTTTTGTGAACGAAATATTATAAACATAATTTGAAAAGTGTATTTCTTATTTTCAAAACTATCATATCCCATTCATTTTCTTTGAATATCTTTCAATTTCCAGCTTTAACAAATTTGTGTTTGTATTTAGTTTTAGCATAAATTTGGCTCTAGTAAATTGCCTAAACTTTTACAAATTCATGTAATGAAAGTAGTGAAGCATATTTATAAAGGCAGCCATATATATATCTATAATATTTACCTAATTCTTAACTTACTACCAGTAAGAGATATTGCGATATTTTGCCCTAAGGTAATGCCTTACTTTCGTTTTTTTCACAATTTGGTACCTCTGCACTGATATGAAAAATGAATGGATTGTGTCACTATTTAATGTAAATAGTGCAAAATATGATACAATATTTACAATGACTAATAAATTTTAAACCATGTAAGTCCACATTTCAACTTCTAAAATATACAACCAATAACTTTTTTTCTGGGCTTAAAAAATATCTTATTTCTAAATTTCGTCAGAAACAGGCAACTATTTTGACGGGATTGAGGTTAAAATAACATATAAATCTAAAGAATAACAAAGGGTAGGTCAGATAATAAATTGGTTAAATTCACTAATTTTTCAAATATTACCCATCAGTTTGAAACACCAGAACATATCATTATTTCCCATTGTATTGCAACTGTTGTAAATAATGAATATTTACAAAACTATCAAATTCAACATCATAACTGGTTACATGTTTAAAATCTATTTTTCTTCAATTTGTATTGAATCAAAAAATACTTTCATTAAATACTTATTATCATTATGATACTTCACACCAACAATCCAAGATTAGGCCAGACGATAGGGGTAACAACTACCCACAAATTAGAGAAAAAAATCAAAAAACCTTTTTTTTTTCGAAATTTTTCAATATTTCGCGCTGGGAGGAAGGTGAAGAAAAATAAAAAATACCACCATATAGAAGGAGTGTTTTGCAACAAAAAAGGTTCCCTGCGTTTTTTCGTCTTTCTTTCGGGAAATCGATAGACTGGTAAACTTTTTTTTATATTAATCTACATCAAGGTACTTTTAAAAAAAAATCAGCCGTATTGCTAATTACTTGTATTTTTGGTCTAAAATGACCCATATCGACTGGCCTAGATATTTGTAGCTTTTACATTATTTTTGCCATAGCTTCAAGCACACCCCTCTATTAGTACTGGATTTATTTTTATTTGCTTGTAAAAATTCAATCAACTATTTAATAAATGCATTTTTTCTCAACAACCAAGTTTCTACCAATATTTAGAAAATTGGATGGTTTCAAAGCTACCAAGTTTATATTATATTTTATATAATTAATAAGCTTTAAGCCTACAATAAATGTAAAAAGAATATAGTGCTACTAAATAAATATTTTTAAAATTGGACATGTCTAATCAACAACCCATTTAGAGTGGATAATAAATATAAAAAAGGTCATAAAACTTTTCAAATATATAAAAAAAGAATAATAATATGAATATTAACAGCAACAAAAAATATATACAGGGTGATTCATTAAGAATGTCCAATCTACGAACTGTAGTTTCTAGACCTCAAAATATGATGATTCTGCTCAACATGCTTTATGCAAATATTGCTATAATGTTGAGCAGAATCATCATATTTTGAGGTCTAGAATCTTCAGTTCAGAGATTGGACATTCTTAATTAATCACCCTGTATATATATTTCTTTAAAAATGATAAATTAAAAAGATTTGTAGTTTAAACTTTAAAACGCAGGTAACAGTGAATGTAATGCTATTTACCAAGACAGTTGTTCATGTGAAATCAAATACCTAAATAAAATAATGGTATTATATAGCTATTGACAATACTGAAGTTATTAGAAAAATGCTGCCTCCAAATGCAAAAAGTGATTGCTATAGTTATAATAAGTATGCTACCTATCCTACTACTTATGTAACTTTATTAATTAACATCCCCGACAAATTAGAAACTTCAAAAATGTACATAAAGGAGGACATTTTTGTATTAACTCCAGCTTTTAAAACAAGTACAGAGGACCAATCAAGCAAGCACAAACCAGTTATTGGAAGAGCCCCCAGGCAGCAGTCTGTCACTAGCCTCAGACAGTGGCAAGGCTACTTACATAAATTATTTTATGAACCACCCTTCAAAATTCTGCAAATTCTTTAGCACACTTTTCTGTAGATGAGATGCGCAAAGCTTCTTCTTCATAATCATCGAAATTACTAGTATCCCCAGGTCCTTTGCATCTTGGTATAAATGGAGCTTCAATCTTTTTCTGGAATGTTGAAATCCAGTCGGTAGAAGCAAACCATTTATGACCTTTAATATCATTTACTCCAGCTTTCAAATTGCCATATCTTTTTGTCAAATCAACTTGGAGCAAGTTACGTAGCAGGTCCTTAAGATCAGAACCGAAATGAGATGGAAAGCGAACTTTACCGGAGACAATTTTTTCATAAATCTGTATAGGTTGATCAGCAAAGAAAGGTGGATAGCCAGCTGCCATTTCATATACTAATACTCCTAGAGCCCACCAATCAACAGCTTTGTTATATCCCTTACTAAGGATTATTTCTGGAGCAAGGTATTCTGGTGTTCCACATAGTGTCCAGGTACGACCCTTAACTCTTTTAGCAAAACCAAAATCAGTTACCTTGAGGTAGCCCTGGGAATCGATTAGTAAATTCTCAGGTTTCAGATCTCTGTAAATCAGATCTAGGTAGTGAAGATATTCAAAAGCCAACACTATTTGAGCTGCATAGAAACGTGAGTGTGGTTCAGAGAATCTACCAACTTTACGAAGATGAGAAAACATTTCTCCACCAGGCACATATTCAAGCACCATATATAGATTCGAATTGTCTTTGAAATGGAACTTTAGACTCACAAGAAAAGGAAAACTGATGGCTTGTAGGATTCGCTTTTCGTTTAGAGTATGCTCTACTTGCTTTAACTTTACCACTTTTTGTTTGTCTAAAATTTTCATTGCATAATATTCTTTAGTAGGTTTATGCTGCACTATCATAACCCGGCCGAATGAACCCGTGCCAAGGGTTTTAATTCGTTCAAAGTCATCTAGACCTGCTGTATTTGTAGGATTTCGCTTCCACTTTTCTTCAAAGTCCTCCTTGGCCTGATCCAGAAATTCCTTTACACTTTCCGCTGAATCTACTTTTTTGTTCGCCGTAGCGGCATTGTTGCCCATGGTTTGTACTTTTAAGCCTTCCAGGGCTCCGACTTTAATAGTACACTCCGCCTAAAGCACCAAGTTTAGCGGAGGACACGAATGTCACTAGTACTATGATGTCAACACACCTTATTCATGTTCATTTTTTAAGTCTACTTTTATATATTTCTTAAAACTACAAGATTCAGCACTTAAGATTTAAATTTATATGAACTTATTATTAAAGCGAAACTATTCACGATTAAAGTGACTTATAAATCTACTTTGATACCTTAATTGTAAAATGGCCGATGACTGACGAGCTCTGTTTTCTTGTTTTATCCGGATTGATTTCGCACTAAGAAAAATATGAAAATATTATCACGTGACTATTAAATACCAATAGTAATCCAGAAACCCTCCACTAGAAGATGCTCTGAATTCGGAGTACACGAAGCAAACGAACCGTTATATTGCGATTCATATGAAAGTTATATAACATTCTCTTTGTCTCTCAATGTAAGTAGAAAGTGACAAATGATAGGAATAATTTACACTTTACGAACGTAGCTGCAGAAAATAATTGATTTGTCTTTGGCTCGCCCTCTATGAAACATATACCAAAGTACCAGGAAAAAAATTTTACATCGATTTTGTAGAAATTATTAATTGTTCAAAATTTGGAAAAAAAACCACTCATGTCATTAACAGAATTAGCAAAATTGGAAAAGAGCTCGTACTAATTTAATTTGAGTCTAATGATATTTTGATTGTAACGGGATTTACCTGGATTTTGTAATAAAACTGATATAGATTAGTCAAAAATTTTATTTAATAATATAAATCAGAAACTTATGCTACCAAAGCAGATGCTGTGCTTGATTCATACTTCCAATTTGGAGCAAGAACACTTTTGGTTTTGTAGTATCTTGCCAAACGGTGGATACGGGATTCAACCAAAATCAACCTGAATTTACTATCTTTATCCTTTCTGTTCCTTTCCAAATGCTTACGAATAGCTACTGCTTTTTTAATAAGGTAGTATAAGTCTTCCGGTAGGTCAGGTGCAATTCCCATTGATTTCATAATACGTAAAATTTTGTTACCAGACACAAATCTTACTTGGGCTACCCCATGTGAATCCCTAAGAACAACACCTAAAAAATAAAAAAGAACACTGTATTTCATAGTCATCTTCTTGAATCAATTAGATTTTGTTACCTATTTGTGATGGGGTCATTCCTTTCTTGCCTAACTTGAAAATGTGGTCCTTTACTTCCTCTGGTGTGACTTTCAACCATGTTGGAACACTTCTTCTGTATGGTAATGCCGATTGGGCAATACCTTTTCTAAAATAACAATAAAATATTTAATAAATATGCCACAGATATGTAGGGTGTTTCAAATATAAGTTTATTGTGGAAATAACATGCAGTACTGGGGTAGCACTATTAAGAGTTAGGATCATATAAAGAATACTTAATAAATTCAACAAAAATAATAATTAATACACCACAAGGAACATACAGAAGACAAAAAACTTAATAACCACATGGTAACATAACCTCATTGAATGATGATTAAATTGGTAAATCGGCAAGCAATGGGATTGAAAAAAATGTATCAGCTTGTGAAGGCGGAAAAACAACAAGTTATGTGAAAACTCACCCTGGTGCGTGCATGCGTCCCATTTTTAATTGTTTTAAACAATGTTAGCTCCCGATTGCTGTTTGCCAAGATGGCTTCCTTAGAAAAGAATTGACAGCATGTAAATTGATGACTTATGACGTTTGACATTTGACAGAACTGAATCGGAAATAGAAATGATTGCTGGATTTTTTTATTGATTTTTAAGATTAGTGTAATTAATTTTTTGGAAATGTTGAATGTTTATGAACGGGT
Organism: Galerucella calmariensis; assembly: GCA_910591675.1. Taxonomy (NCBI): domain Eukaryota; kingdom Metazoa; phylum Arthropoda; class Insecta; order Coleoptera; family Chrysomelidae; genus Galerucella; species Galerucella calmariensis. The sequence goes on from CAJUYG010000617.1 coordinate 98,124, forward strand.
CGCTTTTATGTTATGTCTGAATATGTCTACATTAATAATTTATTTGAAGCTAAAATTATGAGTTATGATAAACAATTATTTATATACAATAGAACGCGTATTTACTGATAATTATTAGTAACAGCTGATTGGATCAGATTTTAAGTGATGACAGCAAAATCAACGAGTGAAACTTTTATTAGACGTTTATGTCATGCAAAGAAAGGTATCGTGGGATTTGGAAGATAATTGAATCTTTTTACATTTTGCAAATTTGCTGTGTTTTGTTGTATATAACACTGTTGATAAATATTTTTAGGTAGATCGTAGAAAAACAAATTTGAACACATCATGTCTACCCCTGCTCGAAGACGTCTTATGAGAGATTTTAAAAGGTTAGTGATTCATTGGTTTTCATTGAAGATGATCTTGATACTGTAGTGTTAGTAGTTATTGTTTTATAAATATGAAGAAGGAGCTAGAATACTAAGTAGTTAGTTTTTAATATATCGTTAAAGTTGAATATTTCAAGTAACTCTTAATAGCAAGTGATATCAGAGATAATTTGAGATTATTGCCAGAAATATATTTCATGGATGAAACATCTTCTGCCAATTTTAAAACATATGTCCATTATGTTGTTGATTGTTTATTTGTGGACCAGAATGACATATAATTTCATTGTACATTTATAGCAATGATTTCTGAACTATAAATATCAATTGTTTATGTAGTTTTCATGAAGATTGTTACCTTTTTAGGAGTTATTGTGTAAATGTCTTTATTGTTTGACTATTGTGAAATGTTGATAATCACTATAGATCTTCACCTTAACTACAGAATCAAAATACTCAACTTTTTTTTTGTGACACTCTTTACAAAATGCAAGTATGCTACTGAATATTCTTAATTAAAGATTACAAGAAGATCCCCCTACTGGTGTAAGTGGTGCTCCTACAGATAATAACATTATGATTTGGAATGCAGTTATTTTTGGTCCTCATGATACTCCATTTGAAGATGGAACTTTTAAATTAACTATTGAATTCACAGAAGAATATCCCAACAAACCACCTACAGTTAGATTCGTTAGTCACATGTTTCACCCCAATGTGTATGCAGACGGGGGTATATGTTTAGATATATTACAAAATCGATGGAGTCCAACATATGATGTATCTGCTATATTAACCTCAATTCAAGTAAGTATAAAAGTATTTTAACATACATAGAATATGGAAATCCTGGTAGAAAGTGTAGAAACACATTTTTTTTTAATTCTAGTCATTGTTGAGTGACCCAAATCCAAATTCTCCAGCTAATTCTACAGCTGCACAACTGTACAAAGAAAATAGAAGAGAATATGAAAAGCGAGTGAAGGCGTGTGTAGAACAAAGCTTCATCGATTAGCGTTTTTCTCATATTTATCGAATTACTTGTATTCAAACTGGTTCTCACTATAGTGCTTCAAAATTACAGCTCCACTTTACCCCCTGCCTTTACAGTAACTAGTGTTAATCTTTTTTTTTCTTTACTATTTTGTTTCTGGAATAAAATTTTCAAAAAATTAACTTGAAAATATATACAGGGTGCCCTGGGAGGTTCTCTATAAAATGTAACTATATATTATGGTAATGAAAAGTTAAAAGTAGGTTGTAATTATTGAATGTCCAAGCTGTTTAAGACTGGTATGTCATTACCAACTGTCAGTGTGAATAGTGAGTGTTGCCTGTTGCCTTCCATAGTACCCTGTATTCAATGGTGTTTAATTCTAAATGCATACTCTTGATTATCGTGTCTTTTTTTTTATTCAACTTTCTGCAAAAGTTCAAATACCAGTGCAAACGAAAGTAATTTTTTGAAGTAAGCACGTAATATAATTATGTTTATTAAAGAGAAGAGTCAACATAATCTATTTTTTTTTTGTCAAAATGTGTATGTGCTTGTAATCTTTTAGGAGAATCGATAATAAGCTGAGCCGTCTGGTGGTAATAAAAAATAAAATAATGTTTTTATGTTGTCTAGTTTGAAGGTAGACAAAAGAGCAATCGCGTTTTTAAAACAGTTATCGGGAAAAATTATTTTTGTACATTGAAAGTGGGCTATTTATAAAATAACTACCAGCTAGCAAAGAACTTATTTTTGGTTTTCACTTTTTCATTTTATTTTTTTGAAATCTAATACGACCTCCTTTGTCTTTGCATTAAACCACCCTTATTTCCGTACTGCCTACTTTCAATTTCATTAGGTAGTTAGATGTGTTGTAATTACATAATATACTTAAATAAATTATTATAATGAAGGTTTTGTTTTATTTTCATGTTACTCTAAACTGGTCAAATTTTAGACAAAATGTACACTGTGGGCCGAAATAAAGGAGTACCTACATTTTTTAATTGAAAATATTTTTTTTGTTTTTTGGGCGATTTATTTTCTTATTGCAGGGCTAATAACGTAACATGTCTGTGAATTTAGAAGCAAAAATAATGTACAGGGTCGGACTAAACTATCCAGAACACTTCAGTGAAAAGGAAATTTTCCGAAATTACCGGATTCGCGAAATGCCATTTTTTTATTAATTAACATTTTAACAAATAACACATTTATGAAAACAGTTTAGTAACTTTAAAAATAGTATGAATGTGGCCACCTAACAGCCCAGAATTAAATCCGGTTGATTATTCAATTTGGTGAATTTTCGAACAAAATTTGTATGAGGGACAACAATTTAAAACAATCGAGTAGCTCAAAGAAAAAATGCAGATTGTTTGGAACAATTTCGAACAGGGTGCAATAAATGGGGCTATCAATCTAGGTTCGTTCCAACCTCGCAAAGAACCATTCTAGATCTAGAATGGCACTGCGCAAGTGCATATAGTTAATGCCATTCCAAGCTATTCGTTTGGTGATTGTTCTAGAGCCGCAAAGGAACGGTAATTTCGATTTTCGATACTCGATCGAAAGAAGGAACTGTGGTGAGGACTGACATGCGCTGTTAGTAAGTATTTTGTCAGTTGTTTTCAAAGATTGTTGTCACTTGTTTTATAGATTAACGTAAATGAAGTGTTTGTTCGTAACTCAACTATTGAGATAGGAAATCAAAAATTAAGTATTAACCAAATTATTGAAGAGGTAAAACGTTATAAAGGGAGTAATAACCTCAAATTAATATGAGCTTAAATTAAATATTTGTGACTCCGGAAATACCAGTGAAGATGAGGGAGTTTTTTTTACACCAAACAAAAATTAAAAATGAAAATATCTTTTGATTTTTTATTTCGAACGTACCCATTTTTTGAATAATTGCTATACAAATATATCAGTACAAGTACAAGGTTTTTTTTTTTTTTATTTAAGAAAAATAAAGCGCATCAACCCTTTAGGTTATTAGCGCTACCAAATGAGCAATAAATATTTAAATATTAAGTACTACACTACAGTAAAGATATATATAAAAAAACAATTTTGGTAATAAATTAAACTTTGTGTAGAAACTGAATAGCACGTAGATAAGCTACCAAGTTTTCCATATTGTACTCTTCTCCTAGCAAGTGATACATAGTAGGTGGAGTGTTAAATGCAATTCTTTGCTGTGAATACTGCGGACAATCTATTAATACATGCCTGACTGTTAAAGGGCATTGACACACTGTACAGCGGGGTTGTTCAGATTTAGTCATTAAGTGTTCATGGGAAAATCGGGTGTGACCTATTCTTAGACGGGTCAGAATAACTTGTTCTTTCCTGGTTTCTGGAATGGCCTTCCACGGTTTAACTGTTCTTTTCACTTCCCTAAGTTTATCGTTAGATTGAGACCACTGGTGTTGCCAAGCGTTATTAACCGATGAGTACAAGGTTTTGTAAAAGCACAAACTGATAACTTGCCCAAAGTAGACTCATTTATGCTGCTTGAATTTATGAAGTCAAACAGGTGCTTTAATGCAGAGGAAATAAGAGGAGTTAAAGCATTATCGATTTAAACTATGTTTTATTTATATAATATATTCCAACCATATTCCGATGTATGGTCGTAAGAAAATGATGTTTTTATGGTTGATTCCTAGACATATATAGGTACATAACCTCAAACTATTCAAGAATAAAAATTACCTGCATAGAAGTAGGTACTTACATTAAAATGGTCTCCACAAACAAAAGTAATGCCCTTCTCTTAAGCGTATTTTTGCTTGCGCTACCAGGTAAAGTAACAAATATTTTGTCTGGAGTTTTAATAGACGTTGATTATCACACTGGAACAATGCAATACTTGGAATACAAAGTTTCTTTTTCGGCTTTATCCATTTTTAAAGCTTACAGACACAAATTAGGTAACAAGAACTCAGAGCGTGATACACGAATAAGAACGTAAACAAATGGAGTGACGTCAACGGCCATCTTTATGACGTAAAGCGCGTTTTGGTGGACTTTCAAATTTTATGATTTTTAAAGTCGCATGCAAGGTGTTAGGAGACCTGATAAAGCGTCAATTCCCACCAATAGCAAAATTTATGCTTGTACCCTATTGTTGAGGAGGCTGAGCCTCCTTCGAGGAGCTGCCACTGCTGTCATTCTTGTCAGAGAAAACCACTTTTTGTTGGCCACACTGACCTTAGACTGAACGTGTTATGTTATCTATGGACTGAACTCCTCTATTTAGAGGAAAACCTGTATCGAGACGACGTTTTTTTTTTATCAACTTACCTAATTATAGTTCATTTTTTTCAATTCTGTACGCTGTATGGGTGTAAATAAAACACAAATATTTGTTATAGTCATATAATATTATGATTGGTTTCTACATTATTACTTACGAACTAAAATGTTTTTATTTTTTTGAATTTATTTTTACAGCAAATGAAATAATATAGGTGTATATGAATATGGCACTCACGAATGAGGCGATGAAAATAATAAAAAAAAATGTATCAAATAAAAATTGTTCCCAACAAAGAAATTCTTAATATTATATTATCGGAATTTATTCGATCAGATCGTTCGAGTAGGACTTTGGTAAAAGGATTATATACATCACATAAGTATCTTATATATTAATTAGAATTCATATATATACAAATAAATAAGGAGAAAAAAATTCATTGTGTAATACAGCCCATGACCATCAAGTTCATACATTTCTTGCTTCAATGCATAAAATTGGGATTTTTTTTATAAAAAAATCGTCTAGAATCAATTTTTGGTCATAGCTTGTACCGCGGTTGTAAAAAGAGGGTCTCAAACCACACCAATAGTGAAATTTACAATAAAAAGGCCACCATCTCAAATATTTGGTAAATTTTACACAAATAACATTCGCATAAGCATGTTATACAGCGTG
>CAJUYG010000617.1:128183-146725 GCA_910591675.1 Galerucella calmariensis
AAAAAAAAGGCTACTTTACACACTAGTTACATAAATAACTATTATAGTATTTGCAAATACTGAAGTATTTTCAATTTTCGTATAAATTGTATCCATTCATGGCTAAATTCATAATAAAATGTGTGAAATTAAAAATAGACTGTACACACTAGAATCTCTTGATAAAGTTTAAATATTTAGTCGAGTTTAAAACAAACTAAAAGATAATTGCACAATATAATGATTATCATGACCTCATTTTCCCATTTACTTAATTCGAACTACCTACAATAAAAAAATTGTGACATCATGTTACACTCAGTTATTTTAAACAGTTAAAAAATAACGTCCCATCTTTAGTATAAATAATTTTAAAACATTTACCACATGTGGAAACGGTTAAATTGAAGCTGTAGATAAACAGTTTTACGCCTAAATTCATGATAGGGGTCTTTTTAATGTTTTTCAATCAAACAATGAGAGATCTGTTGTATTTCAAAATAACCTACAATTATTATAAATTTCCTGATAAGTAGAAAAAGTTGTGAAGATGAACAGGGCATCTGAGGTCGATAATTGTATACGGTGTCTCAAAAATATTTGTGACACAATTTGATTAATAGAAATATCAATATGTTCAGGTTGACAATTGAGTAGGTATAAAAATATAAATAAAAAATTGGTTGTTTTTTATAATTAGGAAGGTTAGAGGCAGAATTATAGATTTAAAAACCTGTGGGTACTAATTTCAATCATTGAGCCTCCTATTGTTATGTAACAAGAAGACTTCAGTGGTTAGGGCTCAGAAAAAGAATGGGAGGAGGATGAATAGTGAAACAAATAGCATGGAGAGTTCCGGAAGGTAAGAAGAAAAGAGACAGACCAAGAAAAAGATGGAGGGAGGTGGTACTAGAAGGCCTGAAAGAAAAGAATGTGAATCGATGGAGAGAAAAGGCCAAGGATAGAAAAGTATGGAAGGGAATTACAAAGCTATGGGCCTAAAAGGCCTGTTAAAAGCTTTATATATTATTATCTAACGTTTGATTAATAAAATAAATAAAAAATTTCAATAATTTTGGTATTTATTTAATTTATCCGTCAAAATTAGTTCAAATCCAAACAAAATTAAATAAGGCTATGTAGCCAATGTCAATGCCTTTCAAACGAGATATCACTTGCCATAAGGTCCTACTTAAAATTATTGGCCAGACACTGTGACGTCATCTATCACTATTACGTCACCTGTTACCATTCGTAAAGAAGTTTACAACACTTTATTTTCAACCTCCAAATTTTATTGATGTAAGTGTAGCCGTTCAAAAGATACGAGGGGGGGAGGGGACTTTTGAATAGCACTGTATATTTATTACATGTATTAACTAACTGGTATTTATGACCGTAAAAAAAATTAAACTCTTATTTATTGTTACCATTATTAGAGCAATCATAGAAATTATTATAAAAAAAACACGTTATGATACAGTAGACAGTATTAGTGCTAGACGTATTTCTATAAAAGCATGCTTTGTTAGTTCCACTTACAAATTCCGAACACTTAATTGAGCATAATAAAGTAATTAAAGAAAGTAGTGACTATACAAACGTCGGTATGTAGCACAAAAAATCTTAACAAATGAGAGTTTAAAATAATTAACTGAAAGACCTACCAAACCCACTTTGATATTTATTCTTAATTCATCCAAATCTTTATTTTATTAATACCAAATAATGGTAACGGATAGTTGGCATATTAGTCACTTTTGTTAGTAATTAAACAAATTAATAGAAATCATGCAATGCGTCTTGAATCATTAAATACGCGGAGAGTTCACAATAAAAGTTTTGTAGCTTTTTAACTGAAAATTTTCCTGCATTTTACTTACGTACCTCTTTTTAAGACGTTTCGTCTATTATTGTCTGTAATGAGTTGAACGGGAAAGGGATGGACCCCTCTGTGACGACGTATTTTGTAAAACATACTTCCTACGGTTATTAGTCTATATAGGGAAAGTTAAAACTAATCACAATCACTTTGGTTAGTCACAAAATTTTACATTTTTAATTTTCTATCACCACTAGTATCACTAAATTGTTAGTAAACCACTTTGGATTATGAGACATTCTGAAGAAATTGTTGATTATAGCATTATTTCAAAATATACATTATAATAGGACATCCTGTATCTATTGTTTCGTTTTAGTTTTTATTTGAAAGACCCCCGTATACGTCCGCCTCTATACATCTGTTAAATTTTAACTCTACTTCTATCTATCGTACTTATACATTATTCTAAAAATAACCCGGTGATATTTGAATTAAGTGCACTTTGAAAGGGCTTTTGATTTATATAGGCGGTTATTGACCCATTAAAGAAGTTACTGATTTCAATGGATACATCTATTAAAATTTAAATAAAATGTGATGCGGTTTTACGAGGTCGAGTTAAAAACAAATACACAAATGTCATTGAAATAAGTAGGGTAAGGTTCTGTATCTGTATCAGAAATATGAAACTAAAAAAAAAACAAAGAAAACCCAGGCCCAAACCCGGTTGATCAAAGTATAACATGTATAGGAATATCAGAAAATAAAAAATAAAAAAAAGGTAGAACGTGTCGCGGGACACACGGTAGGAACTTTAGTTCCTTTTAAGCAAAATTATGTAATACATCTGACGTTATAGATAAACAATTTGCATATTCCTCGGTGGTCGAGTAGTAAAAATCAGACTCTCACGCGGTAGACCCGGGTTCGATTCCCCGTGAAGAAGTTTCTTTTATTGTTCATTTTATTTTTAAATAATTATTCTGCTTGATATTAATAACGACAACAGGTAGACGTTTGAAATATTTAGCAGAATATTCATTATTATAGATAATGGTACGGTACGCTTCATGAGGGAGTATATTTAAAAACGGAAACCGTAGCATTATACAAATTTGACATTTAAGAACTGTACGTTTACCACAAAAATATTAGTGGAAACATAAAATTGAATTGTTAAATTTTTAATTTGAAGTTATATTACAGTTTATAGACATTTTTATTTTCTAGATTTTTCTTGGGTCGTAGAAAAAATATGCTGTTCGACTGTACATGCAAACGTTGTAATTACCCTTAACGTTCGAGATGCTTATACCATTTTTTGCGCGATCGTATTGAAATAAATTCCGAATGAAATAATTTAAATTTCTTCGAAATGAACGAAATGTCAAAAGTGACATTTATACTTCTCGATCAGTTTAAAATATATTTTGCATTTTGGTGAAATTTTTTTTATGCTATTTATTAGAAACCAGTAAACATAACCTACCTTCCTGACAACCGATGCTGTAAATAAACAAAAAAGATCAATCGCGCAAAAAAAATTATGGAAATAATGGTAAAAATGTATCCGAACAAATTCAAGTAGATCACCAGCACTGCGAATACCAGCTTTGCATAGAATTTTAATGTAGCATCGGTGGTTCAGTGGTAGAATGCTCGCTTTCCACGCGGGCATCCCGGGTTCGATTCTCTGCTGAAGCATATGAATCGCTGCTTCGTACACGGGAGAGAGATTCAGGAGAGAGCACACGCACGCAAGCAAGGCACATAACGAAGCAACGTAACATAACGTAACGTAACGGTCAGATCTCCCTGGTCGCTCAAACATAACCTGACGTAAATAACTAGAGTTCCAAAAAAATTATAGGTATAGTGGTCGTAATATTTTTAATGCAGCTATCTTATCGTATATCCCCTTTAAGTTATATTGCGGACTATGACGGTATCGTATCGAATTACAGTCGAACAACAACTTTATGTTCGCACCTCGGTTCGCACAATATTTATTGCGTCAAGTATACATGCATCTTAATTTACGAAAATTGGGTAAACTTTGGAGTTTTCTGGAAGTTCTTTGGACTTCTACGAAATCAACTAACTTTTAAGGCTTGCTTTCGGTTTCTTATAAATAGAAATTTTTAGTTGTAGTTGTACCTCGTATTGTAAAATTAGTTACTATTAAATCAAGTAAAATAAAAAGATCTGTTAAAACTTAGGAGCGAGTTTGAATTCAATGCCAAGAAAACAAGAGCAATTCGATAGCTGTAAAATTTAGTAAGAATGACTAAACGACTATTTAGAAAGTAGAAACTGTCTGGCTGTGTGGCGCCAAACACTCACATATTTATATATTATGTACGTAACTATTCGTTTGAATCAAAAAAAAATTGTTGAAATTGACGGATCAGACATTAAACGCCTACAGATATCATCGATATTGATAATAAATAATTATTAAACATAGTAATGACTAGATGGAGAGAAATAGTAAATCAAATTTTTGACATCTTTATAACATTAAATATACCTACCTAGCGTGAAGAAACTAGTAAAACTAGGTACTGTCAAGCAACTATTTTCCACAAAAAATATTCCGTATTGAAACTTTTTTTCAATTATTAGAGCACTCAGTATAAGTTTAATTAGTTTAATTCGTTACGGTATTAAGCAACAAGAAGGAATGGGATCCAAATACCATTACCAGACTTGGAAAGAATGCCATTCAATGGTACACAGACGGCTCAAAAGCAATTATACAATCAAAGACTCTTCAGGGTGACTACAACCTGTTGAGATTAAATGAATGCATAAGTCAAAGCAAAACTGCGCTAAGAGTTTTAACAGGGATCCTAACGGGACATTGTCGCCTGAATGGGCACCAGAAAAAGCTCAAAATAGTGGAGGGAGAAGTATGCAGATTTTGTGGAATGGAAGAAGAAACCGCCATCCACATACTTTCCAACTGCACAGCACTTCAGAATCCTAGAGCACAGCACCTGGGAGATTACTGCAAGTGGAAGTTTAATACAGAAATTAGACGAAGTGCGGTGAAAATAACGAATTTAGAATTGTTGAATAGGTCATTATACGGGGTGTTAATGAATAGGTGTTTAAAACTGAAATAGCATGTAGAAAATGCAAAAATTGGCGTAAAATTTCCTGTCGACATGGGTAGTTGGAGCTTTAGTTTTCGGTAAAAAAAACTTGCATCAATTTTTTTTGGCCGTAACACGATGACGTCTATTATGGTCCGATAATTTTATAGGGAGCTGGCCCATTTACTTTAATAGAATCTGTGAAAGCCGCAGTGGTAAATATTTTCAAAGGAATTAAACGAAAATATAAGTAGCATGCTATTTGTAATTACTAGGAAAATCAATTGAAAAAGTTAAGAATAGTTGTTATTTTATTTTAAAGTAAACTAGAATTTAATTTTTTCGTTTGGTATTGTTCCAGATATTACCTAATACTAATACTAATTTAAATATGCCTAGAAATGAAGTTATTCCTGCGTTGGCAAACTTATATCCCAACGCAATAGATCCTAGCTAACCGAATAAAAATGTTTGGTTCCAGCAAGACGAGGCAACACCCCATTATGCTTTAATAGTAAGAACTTATTTAGATGAAATCTTCCCCAATAGATGGATTGGACGAAGAGGTACTATTGAGTGGCCAGCAAGATCGCCAGACCTTACGCCGTTAGATTTTTTTCTGTGGGGTTATTCCAAGAACAAAGTATATGCAACACAACCAACTAGTATTGTAGACCTCAAAGACAGGATAACTACAGAAATACGGAATATTTCAACTCAAACTTTAAACAAAGTTAAGGAGGAGTTCTATAGGAGACTATGTTATTGCCAACAACTAGGTGGAGAACATTTTGAGCATTTATTTTAATGTATTAAAATCAAATAAATCAGGTATTTTATGTATGTGTTTAATAACTGTAAAAATAAAAATTTCACTATGTATAATTCATAATTGACCATGCATTATTTAATTTGTTGGAATCGGTTCATTAAGAGGATTTCAAAAATATTCAAATATACAGGGTGTTATTAAAGGGTGTCATTAAAAAAAACAACACCGACTATGGCATATTTGCGTGAATCACCCTGTACATTTAAATTTATGTTTACATAACGCACAACTCAATGCAAAAGTTGACGTGTCGCGGCATTTTTTATAATTTTCTAAAATAATGACATAAAGAATTTTATTCCATAAGTGGTTTCCACACTGTATATAAATAAGGATATCGGAAATTTTGCATTTAACGTGTATTTTCATCATTTCCTGTTAATTACTCTAGCTACTAAGGCAATTATCGAAGGAAAATCTAATCGTTTTCTAAATACCTTGCTCGAGGACAAAATAAAAAAACAGTTTAATAGTTATATAAGGCGCGTAAGAAGCTTAAATTCCGATCCTATCGACATAAATTCATGAAGAAACATGAAAATTAAGTTTATTTTATAGATTGTCCCTTGGATAGACTAAAATTATATAAATTAAGCTTACAATTTGACAACTATGTTCCCACAAAGTCTTTGAAAATCAAGGCAACAACTAATTTTAACCTGCAACGTCTCTAGAACTTTCAAAAAAAAATGTTTCTTCTTGCTCTGCAAACCAGACCTCCACAGCTTTTAATACCTCCTCGTTGTAGGAAAATTTACGACCTTTTAAACTTTTTTTCAGTTGAGGAAAGAGATGATAGTCGGACGGAGCCGAATCTGGTGAATAAGGGGAGTGTTCTAATAATTCAAACCCTAAATCACGAATTTTTGTCGTGTGTTGTGTTGTCTTGCAAAAACAAAACACCTTTGGATAGCTTTCCGCGTCTTTTATCTTTAATTTTTCCCGTAGAATGGTCCGTAATGTCGTTCCGGTTGTTGTTCTACCCTTTTCCAAAAAAGCAATCATGATTACTCCATGGCAATCCCAAAAAACTGAAGCAAGAACTTTTCCAACAGATTTGTGAACACGAAACTTCTGATGTCTTGGAGAGGACGAAAGACATTGACCACCAAGGGTATTAAGCCTATCTTCGTAAATCTGCTACTCGATACTCCAATTTTTCGATTTTCACAATTTCGGTGGATATCTTGTTTTTCTTTTAATTTATCGCGTAACTCTGGTTCACTTTTTTTGACGTCCAACTTCACACTGACACTTCTAATGAGTTATTGATCGTTGCCATGGTAACGCAATATTTTGTTTATGCATGGAACTGTCTAAGCTAACGAAATATCAATACATCCCCGTATAATAGTATTATACTATTACCTTTGACACTCTTTTAGAAGTATTGGCGAACTATTATTGTGGGACACACTGTATCGAGTATTTATATAACGCATTCTATTCACAATTCTTTTTAAAACCATGACTGCCTTATACAGTAGTTGTCTAATGTCAATACTTTCTATAATTTATTGTGTTGACAAATGCGAAAGTACCTAGGTATTTGTTTTCATCATCTTTTAGATTCGCATCAATATCACTGTTATTGATATTTTCTCATTTTGCATAAATATTTTTTCACCTGTAGTTTGTGTACTCTTGTACTGGGGTAAGAATACTCCACGAACTTCTCTGGGGTGAACTATTTTGTAAACTTGAACTTTTTTATCCGATTTCAATGACTTATCATGACGTGTTTATTATCATTCAATTTTTTGCATTTAGAATTGTTGGCAAAAATCACGTTTCTGTGTAAAACTCAGTAATACAATTACATAATTAATTCATACACAACAAGCCTAATAGAAAATTGCTTACATTCATTGTTTTTTTGAACTTGTAATAGAATAGAGGATATTGCACAAGTAACCGGATATGAAAAGAAAACAAATACGAGAGAGGGACAAAAAATATTTCAAGTAGTTTGCCAAGTTTTTCGATTTGGCACGAGTTCAACAAAAACAACAAAATTTCTTAATACAAAGCTAGCGTTAATTACGTTACGAAATATTACAAAAACAAAATCCTACTGATTTTTCAAAAGAAGTTACTAATTTTATAATTATTGTACATACATTTCTACATATCTACTTACACTTGACAGAAAAATTAACGAGATGCTAAATAAAGGAAACAGGCATGTTCCAAATTTTTTTCAAGAAGGGGAAGGAAAAGAGGAACGGTGAATGTCAAAAATTATCCATTTCTTATCATAGCCTCAAATTTTAACTTGAAACTTCTTCATATGATGTCAATAATTATTTAAAAATACAAATAATTAACACAAATGTTGTGAATTAGGGACTCTAAAAAGTTGTCAAAAGTTTTTCTTCTTCTATTTTTCGTAAGCTCTCAATTTAGACGAAGCGTGAATTGGACATTTTATTTCTTTTTAGTTAATTTGGCAAACAGACGGATCTAATTCGGGATTTTGTACTGAACTACTGAATTTTAGAAACGAAATTTTTTGTTTCTTTTATAAATATTTATAGGTAGGTATATCAAAATGTATATAAAGTTATAACAAACATTATCTCAATCTTTTGGTATTTCTGGAATTTGTATTTCAATTGTGTTTATTTTTCGTACTTCTACGTTATATGTATACAGACTGTCCTAGTATAAGTCCAAGTTTTTAACAATACAGTGTGATACCACTTTTTAGTTTATTGACTTCTACGCTACATAAATAATATTTTATAATATTATACATTGCAGAACGTAAAACAATATCGGGTAGGCATAATTTATAGCGTTTAACCTTGGTGGTTTGAATAAATCGGAATAAATTTTATAGTGTGCAACCTTTACAATTATTAGTTGATCTAAATGTAGGATGTTATTAAAAAACTGTGTTTTTTTTGTTATAATAATTCATTATCAACTATTCTATCTTCCAGACAGCTTTTAGCAGTCCAAATAAAAAAATTATCTTCCAAGAATTTTATTATGGGTATAGTGTGGGCTGTTTCATACCCACATTGAATGTCCATCATTCTAAATTGTTTATTAACGGTTTTATTAACGAGAATTGAGTCTGACTTCTTTTTATATTGATGATTGTTCCACTGAATGGTATAGAAACACCACAATACAGAGGGGTATCCAGAACTTCTCGTCGAAATCTACAGCACAATTTATGTCGATTTTAAATTTCTCAATATCTTATCATAGAAGGAATATCATGAAACAAATGCTACTAGAATTAACAAAAGAAGGGTAAAAAACGGGATTAAAAATAAACAGAAACAAAACAAAAATAATGAGAGTTGGCAAGCATTGTAAAAATAAGGGGAATATGAATTTGAGGAAGTGGAAAAATTCAAATATCTGGGAGTCACGATCAGCAGTAAGTGGGAACGAAGATAAAAGATAGACGAAAAAATAATGGCTGCTAATAGGGTATACTATGCAAATAAGAAACTATTGAAAAGCCAACTATTGACAAGATACACTAAATTCAACATTTACAACACAATAATAAGACCTGTGATAATGTATGGAAAAGAAACGATAACAATGACAAAAAGAGATGAAAAGGAGTTGAGGATATTAGAACGAAAAATAATAAGAACAATTCTAGTGCCAATAAAAACCGACGACAATGAATACAGGCAACGTATGAATCATGAAATACTGAGAGAAATGAACGGAGAAGATAAGTATAGTAAAGAGAATAAAAAGACAAAGAATAAAATGGCTCGGACAAGTATGGAGAGAAGGTGAGCGAGCAGTGGCTTGCTCAATGCTAGACCCAGATCTAAGTGGCTGAAGGAGGTGGAGGAGGATTTGAGAAGGATGGATAAGAACGAAGGATAAGATTCTATGGAAAAAAATAAGCGAGAAAATAATGAAATGAAGGGGATTGATCCACTCCAGAAAGCATTTATGCGGCGCAACCTCACAAGGGGTGTCTAGCCACTCTATATATATATTATATATCTCATGATCTAGGCTGATGCCATACGTATTTGTTGATATCAGAATGACTTAATGACACAATAGTTATTGTTAATGTTAAATTTAAAATCAGTTTCATTGTTAAAGAGGTTTAATTCTTTAATTTTACAAACTATTCGTATGTTGAGCATTTGGCAAGTGATGGTTAAAAGGCAGCTTGCTAACAACCTTCATTTGAAGGTTAATAAGGATGCAGCCTATTTAATTCAACAGAACTAGAGTTGTTGATATTATGTCGACGGGGCCTAACGAGAAATAACACATCGCTAAATCAAGTCTCTCTGTATTCCAAAAATGGTAGGCAATTATTTATTTAATCGACTTAAGTAATTTATTCACTGCATAATCATTTTTATTTCGAAAAAATTTGTGTAAGTTCCATTTTTGTCTGATAGTGATCCACATATATACACTGTGGGCCCAAATTAAGGATTACACTTTTTAATTGAAATTTGTTTTTTTGTTTTTTGGGCGATTTATTTTCTTTTTGCAAGGCTAATAACCCGAAATGTCCTTAACATGTAAATTTGGAAGCAAAAATAATGTGCTGGATCGGACTTTTATATAATTTTTTTCATAAGTCCGACCCTGTACATTATTTTTGCTTCCAAATTTACAGTCATGTTGAGGACATGTTAGGTTATTAGCCCTGCAAAAAGAATATCCTCCTTTATTTGGGCCCACAGTGTACATTTTTGTTCAGACAGTCTCAAACTAACTACATCCCAATGAAATATTTTCAAGGGTTCGCTGAAAAAGTTTCCCTACTACTTCAGTGAATCACAATTAGATTGGCTAAGGGTTATCACCCTCGCTATTCTCTCTGGCTTTGATGAAATACACCTACATTTTTGTCTACAGTTCTTCGCGAACTACTAGGAAGCTGTAGCTACTGTAGAAGGTTTTAGTTCTGGCTTCATTCTAAATAATTAAGATAATTTTTTGTTGCTTTCGTTTATATATACCTTCTCAAAAATGTTTCCATTATAAAAATTACCCATTTATTAGGAATATTCGTCATTTAAATACTATAGAGTATCCAGTATTATACAGTATGATCCATTTTGTTTGGAAGCACTCCCGTATAACCCGCATTTGGTCACACTGTATGATTTTTACTACCTACGTAATGCTATAATCAACAAATTATGAAATAATAGGAAATTCCTAAAAATATTATCCACTTTTAAGCTGATCTCCCAGCTGTACATTAAAAAATGTTACCCTTTTAATAAACATTATTCCAGTAATCCATGGTAGATGATACTAAAACGATCACTTGCACTTGATGATAGTTCACCAGCAAATTTTTTCACATATTATTATTATTTTTTCACATTTCTTAGATTAGAATAACATATCACTTAATTAACTCTTATTTAATCGAACAGATGACGAATATTCTCAATTTATACAACACGGAGAACTCAGGGTTACATACAAACGTCGTGCACCAGCTTGTTAAAGACTGATGCTCGTCTGATCAAATTTAACAAAGCAACGTTGTCATGTCTAATGGAAGTTTCTTTTTTCTAGATATATTTGTAAATATTACGAACTAAATGAGTTTTAAAATCAACAGGATATTCTAAAAAAATTGAATTATGTTTATTGTATACTCTATTTCTTAATGTCTGACAGCACAGTAGCCTCATTAAATATTCAAATAGAAATTTATCTTTTACAGAGTGATCCTAAGAATTTTACAAATAAAAACTAAAATTCTAATGCAAAACAAGTAGGTGTCTGTATTGGTTATCTATACATCCCTGTTTCAGCTCAAAATACAATATGGTAATAAAATTGAACAATGCCAGATAAACGATAAATATTGCGGCAGTGGCGGAGATTACGATATTAGTTTATTTTGCTTAGTTAATTAGATTCGGTCGACATTACAGTTGAAATAAAATTCATTCGTTCAGGCCTATTAACAAGTTACATTTTCATTTTTATTAAATTAAATTAATTAAAGAAAATATAGTTTAATTTTCATAATTCAAATTTATTGACAATGAATTAATGTATGTCAAGTAAAGTAAACATACCATTTATAGGAAATATAAAATTCAATCTATAGTATCATCCTCTTCGCTGTCCATACAAGAATTATCCGAAGACTCACAAAACCCACATTTTCTCTTCCTCTTTAATTACATGAATTACAGCATCTCTCCAGTTCTCTTCAGTTATTGTTGTCAATGAGTACTTCATTAGTTCACGAACATCTTTCATTTTAAATGTTTTATTATTTCTAGCTACATAACCTTTCATGTCTCATCTAGATAATAGATTTGTCTTCCCTCCTGTCTGTATTTTCGGATATCTCGTAAATACTGTCGTCTCCAACATATTATTTGCTCGTTGTCGATTAGCACTGATTTGCGACTTTGCTTCTCCCAAGTAAAATTTAATTTGTGTAATATTTTCCACAAAGTTTTTCGCCCTATGTCAGGCAAATTATCGTCCTCCTTTACCATTCTTAGAATTATGTCGAGGGTTGGGATCTCTTTTTTAAAATATAATTCGTGTACTTTTCGTCTTATTGTATTTTGCATATGTTCATCAAGGTCAAGTGGTTTTCTTCCAATTGACTTTTTAGGTGGAGATATAGTTCCATTTTTCCTCTCCCTTAGAAGCCTGTAAATAGTAGATTCACTAACTCCTGTCATATTGGAACATGTCGAAACTATATTTCCAACAGTAGCAGCCGGCATTTGATGTACAACAGCATCATGCATATTTAACACTACAGTCTTCGTTTGTAAGCTAAGCACGCTCTTACACTTTACTGGGGTGAAACTTGAAGACATTTTTCACAACACAGTTAACACTTATGGAACGTAAGCGACTCTGAGCAAAACAAATCATACAAATTTGAGCGAGACCAAGTTAAGACAATCCCTAGTAGGACCCTATTGTAATGTTTCTTGGAAATTATCAAGTTGTTTTAACTAACCGAATTTAGATTCATATTACCTTTATATATCAGATCGGGTATAAAATTAAATAGTAAATAAATTCCTTAGATGAACGATGACGCTTATGGTTTACTACCTGACTAGCATCTGTGACCTTTTCGCGTGCTGTCAGACAATAGGAAACTTTTGTTATGTAGTACATTTTGTTCAATTTTTTCAACCCCCCTTGTATATGCAACCTAACCTATAGGTAGGTACTATAAAAAGAAGTTTCTCAGTTATTCGTATCCTATTTAAAATCATAAATATATTTTCAAGATATGATTATTTGCGATTTTAAATAAGTGGAAAATACTATTATTTAGAGAGCTGGCATTATCGCGCTGTAATCCTCCGTAAAATGGGGAGTAGTGACTAACACGTGCTCACGAAACTCGTTTAATCGCTTGTGCATGGTATGTTGCCTAACTAGTAGTAACTTTATGCATTGATCTCAATCTCCAATTTTAATAATGTCTTATGAATCACTTTAATCATACAAAGAGGTGCGTCAAATGAAAAAATGGGTAAATACTTTAGATATTCACACTTTACCTATGGTTAATTAAATAATTATCTCACCTTTTCTCTTTCTTATAAACCGTTTCTTCCTTTTACCAGTTGGTGCTCCGTTTACGGGGGATTTCCCGGATGAAATCTCCACCAGCTTCATTATACAACACAATAGTACTGCTAACATGTCTATAGTATTTATTAGGGCAAGCCGCCCTTCCGAAATGCAATCATTTTTAAAAGTTTATTTTAAGGTATCGTATAAACACACAGAAACAATGTTATTAGTCTATGAAAAAACACTTTTTTAAAGGTTTATAAATGTAAATACTTGCATTTTACTAATTGGGAAGGATTTTTATTAATTCTTTGTACCTAAATAAAGTGCTGTATGCTTTCTGCTCTAATTATACCTACTTTTGTGGCTTTTATTTCGAGCCACAATTCTTTGGTGAGTCAGTGCAACAAGAATACTTTTTTTAAAGTAAAAAACATTAAAAGAAAAACGTCCATGCAGTTTATAGTGACTCATTCGACTATTAATGACTTTACACGTATTTATGCATCCATTGGGTAACCAGGTAAATCTTATCTCTCTGGGGCTGAATTATTATATTTGATTAAATAAAAACGCTAATTAATTGTAGAAGTCGTTGACCTATCTACAAACATTCCGGTATGTAGCTCAATTAAAATTATTTCAAAATAGCATAGGGGCTAGCATCAGTAAGTCTGTATGAGTTTGTTATTTGACACACTTCATTAACCAAAAAATAGGCGAGTACCTAAGAAGAGTTTGTTGTTGTTTTTAATAAAGACAACAATGAATTTGGAAAATGTCATTGGAAATCTGTATCTTCTTTCTACTAGTTTATTGTTTATGTGAATGTGATTTGTCAAAATATAAACAAACATGATATATTTAAAAAGTTCCTTCTCTACATAAATTTATTTACTTTTAGCAAGTGAAAGTAAAAGTGTTTAAATAAGTTGTAATTCAGTCTACACGCATTGTTATTTTCGTCTACTAAGTTACAAAATGGTGGCTGTTATTTAAAAATCCCTCCAAATTAATTTTTACCACTTTCTACTCAAGTTATCACTATAAAACCACTTTGTTTCCACTTATTACACAGTTTAACACAATCACTAATTATTCTTTTTGAAAAAAAAGTCACTGAATCAACATTGTATTTTAATTAGATCACAAAAACAACATGGCTTGCGTAGGATTTAAACCAAGACCTGAAATGCCGCGATGATGATGCTCCCGGCACTAACATTTCAGCAGATACTCTATCTACGACATACTGTCTAATTTAAGGGATTTACACTGCTAAGTTCATAATTTTATATTTTTGTAACTAAAATATTAACCAAGACGTGCAAGGTTTCTTACAGGGGTGTATTTATTGTTTTGAAAATAAGAATTTTTTATTTTAATTGAATAATATTAAAGTAGGTGAGCTTTCATAATAGGGTACAAACATAAATTTTGCTATTGGTGGGAATTGACGCTTTATCAGGTCTCCTAACACCTTGCATGCCTATTTTTCTCAATAAAATATAAACTTCACTTTTAAAACGACTTTAAAAATCATAAAATTGGAAAGTCCGCCAAAACGCGCTTTACGTCATAAAGATGGCCGTTGACGTCACTCCATTTGTTTATGTTCTTATTCGTGTATCACGCTCTGAGTTCTTGTGACCTAATTTGTTTCTGAAAGCTTTAAAAATGTATAAAGCCGAAAAAAAACTTTGTATTCAAAGTATTGCATTGTTCCAGTGTGTAAATCAACGTCTATTAATACTCCAGACAAAATATTTGTTACTTTACCTGGTGGCGCAAGCAAAAATACACTTAAGAGGAGGGCATTACTTTTTTTTGTGAAGACCATTTTAATGTAGGTACCTACGTCTATACTGGTAATTTTTATTCTTAAATAGTTTGAGGTTATGTACCTATATGCCTAGGAATCAACCATAAAAACATCATTTTCTTACGACCACACATCGAAATATGGTTGGTATATATTATATAAATAAAACATAGTTTAAATCGTACTAACGATAATGCTTTAACTCCTCTTATTTCCTCTGCATTAAAGCAGCTGTTTGACTTCATAAATTCAAGCAGCATAAATGAGTCTACTTTGGGCAAGTTACCAGTTTGTGCTTTTACAAAACCTTCGCTAGCCATATCTTTACTCACAAAATATGAAAGAATCGTCACTGAACACTGAACTAGTAAATAAAATATATTCTTCCAAAAGTATTAAAATATCCTCGGAAATATCGAATATTTATGACCACTTTCCACTTTACGTTGACTTTTAGAAATAAAAAAAGCACACACAAACACGTAATGGTCTCAAACAAACATATAAATAATATTTTTACGTCGATGAAGCAATTAATAGTTGATTAAAATACAATATAAACACACAACTACACATAACCGAATGCAATACCGGCCATATTGACATAAGTAAACACAAGAGATATGACATCACACGTATCATCGGTAGCGTTCGGAAATCCTCGGGTTGTGGTCGGAAAGTGCATTGAAATTTGGGAGTAATTTCCAATGGAAACTGGTTTATTTCCTATTATTAGTAATTTTTGATATCATATTTACTATTATAAATTAATATCCAAGCAAAATATGAAATATGCGTGTACTCTATTGTGTGTAGGTAGGTAATGAAGAAAACGTTTCAAGTTCTTGCCCCTTAGGTACCGAAATTTCAACAAAGATGAACATAAAACCGTTTTGTAAAATTATATTTACATCGTCAGAGATTCTCTGAATAAAAATTATACGGATCCTTATTACTTTTAGAATGATCTTAAAAATGACCAAAACAGAGCCTGTGCACGTAAGTCTTAACTTAACGACACACGCGTTGCAATTAAAACACAAGTTTTTATTTCTTAAAATAATTATTCATATATACGCATGTGTACTATAACAGCAGGAGTCGCCTTTTTTTTATTTTCTGTTCAATTTCGTTTCAGCTTAGCTTGGATTATTTTTGGATTTGTGGATGTGTGCATGTGTATACATAATACAAATTTGAAATGTGTGTTTACTGCGAGAATAAGCAGTTTGTGTTTATACAGGGTCATTCTAATTAATATTAAGATATACATAGATACTTTATTGCTCTTCTCGTTAGTCTAGAGGATTGTCTTTTGAAACTGTGTTTACGTGTTAAATAATTTCACAACCTTCTAGATAGCACTTCTAGCACTACCTAATAGGTACCTATCTTGAGAAAACTATATATATATAATTATATCAACTACAGTTATGAAAATATGTTACGACTTGTAGCTAAAGCTGTAGTTGAGTGAAAAGTTCTTTCTTTTAAATAAAATGTGTACCAAAGAGCCCCAGTTAACAGTTTTATTCTCCATTCTAGCAACGCAGATCTTTCTCTTTATTCATGCTAGTAAAATATCAACTATAAAATTTCATTCAACTCACCTAGTGTAAATTGTCGTTGATAGTAGAAGTTATCCGTCATAAATATTCCTGAAAAAAAAAATATATATTTACATTTTGCTGCTTTAGAGTTTGTGGAGTTTTCCAAATTTGGTTGCGTAGACACTCCTAAATATTTTACCTACTAAATTGTGAATATGTTGTTGAATATAGTTAAAAATAATACTTTTACTGAAAATATTTACCTAGGAAGTCTTCATCCGCAGTCTATATGAGGAAACATGTTGTCTAGAATGTCATCTGAAATAAAAATGAACATTTTCAAATGTTATTACGAGTAGGTACCTATGGGTACCTAAATGTAACTGAAAAGATTGTTGTATGTGTGGTATTTATTGATAAAAAAGGATAACGAAGGATAACGAAAGTTGAAGGAAACAATAATAATTTGCAGGTGATAGGTATAATTGATTTTTCTTTTGTTGACAACAGGTACATGTCTTCCTGGTATATTGATTAGGTAGGTATAACAATTTTTAGAAAAGTTGCATGGATATATAAACATACCCTAATAACAATTCAACTATTTTTATAAAGACAACAATATTAATTGTTATACACATCAAAAATCCACTGCTTCATATCGTATTTACGTCAAAATAATATTGTTTAAAATACACAACTCACCCTCAACATGTAATCAATATATTAATGTAACACTGAACAATTTTTAAGCACTTATATTATCTAAGAAGACGCACTATTATTATACACAAACTGAATAACGTTATTTACTTTACATTTTCATCGGGCGGGGTTGTTTTCTTGCAAAAATTGTGAATCTCACGAGGAGGAAAATACGATTAAGAGCCCTCTAGTGGGAAATTTAGCACTACGCAATTGGCGAATTGGGGAGTTATTGATTTTTATAAGTTTGGCCTGTGTAATAGGGCTATGCTAGCATTATTTTTTCTAATTTTGTTTTTGCGTGAGACGTTTTGTCAATATAGAAATATAAATAACATGATTAGCTATAGACCATTACCAAACTTAATACCTACAAGAATAACTTACCCTATTATTGTCTTACATACCTACGCACTTACTTCAAACTATTGTATTATTTGTTTTAAAATTCGCTTAGTTTATTCCTTATAAATTTAAATTATAGTACGCTCTTGTTCAAAATTAGAAAAATATTAATTATTTTATAAGAAACAATACTTTAGCGCCACCTGCTGGTATTCGCTTGTGTCTACGAAAACAATATCTTTATTACCGACTAATATTACATCGTAGTGGTCTGTGCTGTGGTCTGATGTCAGTTTTCGGTCGGGAGATGGGCGGGAGTAGTGGAATAGGACGCTTCTCAAATATTATGTTTTAAATCGGTATAACGGTAATATTTATATTGTTTAAATGGTGAACATAAGTGTTTTGTGCTTATAAAACTATTATGTGTCGTGAAAAAATAACTACGAGTGGTAAAAATATACCTAGGTGCAAAGTTATCTGTGGGTGCAAACGGCTGTATAGGTAAATATCTTTTAATATATCTCATCCTGCAAAAATAGAAATAATTTTCGTATACATTTAAAAGTTACCTACAAAGTCAATAATTATTTACTTGATTCTTTTTATGAATTCTCTTTAAATAGACTAAGCATCATAAGATGGCGGCTACCAGTTTATGAATGTGATGCCGCCGTATTGTTTTTTATTTTATTTAAACTATTAACGAACCGATTCCAACAAACTAAATAATGTATGGTCAATTATGAATTATACAGGGTGAAATTTTTATTTTTACAGTTATTAAACACATACATAAAATAACTGATGTATTTGATTTTAGTACATTAAAATAAATGCTCAAAATGTT